>LSSL01000793.1:0-18288 GCA_001953115.1 Smittium mucronatum | reverse complement strand
ATTTTTGACAACTGATCTAAACTTTGACAGACTTCATATTTTTTTAAACTAGGCGAATACAGTATATTTTAAAATTGCTTCCTCGGTTTGGTTATTTAGTCCCATTAATATAATTCAAAAAAAAAAAAAAGTAGGGTTAAATTATATATAATAATTTGCCCGAATAGAAATTTTATTAAACATAATCTCGATTTGCGAAAAAAAAAGATAGTATATACATTTAGAGCATATGAAATTTGCTTCATTTTTTTTTGATGAAAAGTGATTTTTGGTGACGAGAAATGCTGATAAAAAGGTATTTTGGTGATGGAAAAGAAATAATTAGTGGATGAGTGGTTACAATAAAATTCCGTGATAAAAAAAAAATAAAAATAGTGGATGAGTAGAATTTTTGGATTTATTGGTGGATATTTTGGTGATGGAAAAGTTTTAACAAATAAATATACACTCTCAATATATCCAGTATTTTATATAAAACTTCGGGCTGTTTTTATTGGCTCAAAATGAAATTTATTACAGATTTAGAGATTCTTTCCAATATTAGTGATTTGTCTCAATTTTAGTGGTGAAGTAGTGCTAACCATAATAAAAGAGTGAAGCTTCTAGGTATATATATTGGGGGGATTTTCTTTGAGGGTGACACTTCCCAATTTAAATTTTACTGATTTCCTAATTTGGAAATATACATGTAGGGTATTATTTGAATTATTGGACAATTTAAAAAATCGAATTTCTAAAATAAATCTTCTATTGGCAAAATTCGGAAATTTTATGTGATTCAGTGTGTATTTCTATTTTTATTGGTGTTGGTATTTATAAATTTTATTTTGGTCAGTTGTTTATACAGAAAAAAGTCTGGTGTTTAAAAAAATTTCCCATTTGTTGAAAATGAAATTTAAGTTAATTATAATGATCAATTTTCTATAAAACGTCTGCGTTGACTTGAAAATGAATGCCATTTTCGTACCTCCAGCTCTAAACAAAGTAAAACGAAACATATTTTATTTGTGTAAACATGAAATTAATACTAGAAACAATGATATCAGAAATTTAATGTAGATAATTGATTGAAATAAGAGTCATTTGATTAAATCATTAGACTTTATCAAATTACCAGTATATAAATTTATTAGGCTAATATAAAATATTTTTCCAAGGCTTTTTCTTTATAATTGTATGGGAAAACAGTTTAGTGCTCATATTATGTAAAAAAACATCAATTAAAAAATAATTTGTCCAATAAATAAATAAAAATGCCATTAACCGAATGTTAATTCAATATTTTATGACTCCTTCATATTTATTGATATACTGTTATGTATATAACAGTAGGAGTTTGTTGAATAATGGCAGAATTAAATTTTAATGAGAATTAATATATCAAAATAAGCGTTCATTTTAAATAATTAAAAGTCAAGTTTCTTTACAAAAATCATATCTTTTATTCATTCCAATCAATTGCAGGAACTTTAATGATGTTTAAACCTATTAAAATATTTTTTCTAATGAAAAAAATTAATTTATAATTCATATATTGTATCGATTTTATTTTTTCCTATAATCAAACAGTTCAAGATATGATTAATTTTATCTTTTAAAAAAATTAATCAATATACATATTATCTTGAATAAAATAAATGACACAATATCGATAAGGTTTCCATAAAAAAATTTTCCACCCTATTATGAATATTACTTTAAAAAATGTTTGTAAATTATTAAGATTAGAATTTTTTTTATTAAGGTAAAATTAAAAATAATCAAATAAAAGCTTTTGTAGTGATTAGGAAAAAATCTCAAGGATTTCAAACATGTCAATTTGAAAAAATGATAATAAAACCTTACAAATTTAAATTTTTTTAGAAAATATGGAGTGGTAGGGATATGGCTTGATTTTTCATCCATTACCTCCCAGATCGTAATCCAGAGTTCTTCTAACATTGATAAAAATATACTTATAAATTAGAAGCGATATTCATTTTTATAACAAAGTAATATCAATTTTATTATGGAAAACAGCAAATTTACGAGTATCGAATGCTACAGGAAAGTGAAAATGGGGTATGAATCCCAAGCAGCTCTAGCAGTATTAACTCCTTACAAGTATACCAGTTATTCTGAAATATAACATCCTAGAATTTACAATAAACCCTTGCAACCCACAGAAGACGTATATTTTATACTGGTTTTAATATGAATGGGTTTGAAGAGATATACTCGGTATGTGAAACCGATTTTTTGATATCAGAAATGAGAAGAGGTGAGAGGTAGAAGTTCCCTCCAAAGGGAAAACTTATTATATTTCTAAAATGTATTTGTTACTATTTCAAATATGAAAAAATATCGCGAGAATTTGGACCCCCTCCCCCTTTGATATGTACAACGATAAATTCTACAGCTAACGTTATAAGGGAAATTTTATTAAAAAAATAATTTTGTCCAATGAAAAAAGAACTCCAGTTATCTCAATCGATAATATTAAGAATTTTTTTTGATTTCAATTTAATTATAGACTGCAGAGCATTTTATATTAATAGACCTTCTTTAGCCTTGCCGAGTACAAAATATTCTGTTCTGGTAACCACCACAAGTATTGTGTAAAAACAGAAATTGCGGTAATACCTGTAGGCAAATGTGCGTTCATTGGCCCCATTTTTGAAGGCTCAGTACAAGATATGTCAATTTGTATAAAAATGAAAACCAAATACCGATATTTCTGAAAAAAAGTCCTATATATTATTTAATTTGTGACTATGGATGTTTCAGCGAATGTTCGATCATGGCTGACAAAGGGTATATAGACGTGGAAAAAAAATTCAGGGTAGTTATACCAAAAAAAAACAATCAAAAAAATAATACAAGTCTGAAAAAATCCTCTCAAATCACTTCTGACTTAAAAAATAATACTAAGATCTCAAATATAAACGATGAAATATCCATGGAATTAACCATATATAGCGATGAATAATAATGGATAGCTTTTTTGGTAGAACGAAAGGATTTTTTTAAAGTAACCAAAGATACCTATAGATGACATTTATAAAATCTTTATATATACACATGTAGATGTGTGGCATTGATGAACTTTCATATAGCGAAGTCCCGACTTGGAATGAGTGACTTGAAATTCTAAAATTTAATTATAATAAAAGAGCTGGAGATTGTGAAGAAGAAGTGCGATCGAAAATAAAAAAATTTCAAAGGTTCTTAGAGAAAAATCTAACGAAGTTGGAAGATTTAATAATTTAAGCTCCAAAAATATGAGCTTAATAATTTTTGGGAAAAGAGGCGTCTCATCAGAGCCGGATTTTAGCTGCTCTGACGACTTCAATTAAACAGCTAATATTTTCATCCAATAAAAATATTTTTTTAAATAAAAAATTTATTTAATTATCTTTTTTCTGTTATAAAAGGGGCTTTTTAACAAAAAAAAATAACAAGTAAACCATCTTTCTTTCCTAAAGAAATTCCAAAAAAGATAATTATCCATTTGCATAGCCTAAATATATTTTTTACTCGCCATTATTCGACAATAAAAATCTTGAAATTAAATTTCATTCGATAAAAATATTTAACAGAATTAATCAAATACAATCAAAAATTAGTTGATGGGATTATAGTTATTAATTTTTTTATTATCCTATCATCTATATCCAGAATAATTTCAATGTTTTCCTATCTCAGTTGAAAAGGGTAAGTCTTTCCCTGAAATATCATATGAATATTATGAATATTTTTTTTAATTCAGCGCTTTTATGTTATGTTCCTATTTTTTATAAATCATGATATATTTTTAATCAATAATTTTCTGGATATGATTGGAAATAATTAGAGGACTTACGCTTATTAAATGATCAAGAATGAAAGATTTATGAGATAAGAATTTTTTTTAATATTTAAACCCATAATAAAATGCATTATATAAAGTGAAAATACTAAATTCACTATTTTTCTTTTAAATTAATCATTTATGGATCATTTGCTTTGGGTTTAAAACCTATATTTACGTCTACACGTTTCTGGTATATTGAATCATATTTTTGAAAAAAAAACTATAGAAAAAAGTCGTATTAAAATTATGATATTATTTTCTTCAAAAATGTTTATAATATATTGATATCTTAGAATCACAGAATTTAAAAAGGCCTATATATCTATCAAAGTAAGATTTTTATTCATTTAATATTTATATTTGCCTTTTAGCTCGATTTATTTTTTTATAAATAGACACAGAAAAAGCTTGGAAATATTAAAAAACCAACCCCGACTAATTCTTTTATATTAAAGATGTATTATGATGTTTAAATTACTATATATAGCATTTTTTGTTAAATTTTAATAAATTAAAGTACTTATGTATTACTGTTTCCTATTTCATGTGTTTTTTTTGTATGAAAAGAAAAGAAAATATATATAAGTGTAAAAAGTCTTGTTTTCAATCAGTTGGCTTCATTTTTTTCAAAAATTACACTATAGAAAAACTTTTCATTGAAAACTAAATTTTAAAAATATCTTGATAGTTTCTAAATATCAATACCCAAATATCTCATTAAAGATGTTTAAAGGTAAATGACAAGGAATATTTTGTATAAGATTAACACAACAGGATTTTTTCTTTTATAGGCTCACATTAATTATATTAATAGAACTAAATTTATTCGAATCAAAAATATTATAAAGAATATTTATTTAAATATTTCGATCTCAAATTAAAAATAAAGATAATCCCCATTTATTTATAATTGTCTTGAATGTAATCAATTTTGATCAAAATGTGTCGTATAAGTAAAATTACATACTATATACTTATATGATACTTTAAGATTATTTTTTTTATTGCATCAATTTATTCAGAAAATGAAAAATTTCTCCCTTTTCTGTCCATTTTATCCTGATAATGGATGGTTGGGTTTTCGAAAGCTTCTGTGGGATTTCATAAAAAAAAACCCCCAACCCACTTCAAAAAAAAAATTCGCTGAAGATAATACGATTGAAATTTTCTAGTATAATGAAAAAAAGCAACTATATTCTTATTTCTAAGTAAAAGTTGATTTTTAGAGAAATTTTATCTTTTTCATCGGTAAAAATCGTTATATTTGATCAAAATATCTAACTATCCTTTTATAAGAAACCTTGTTAATCAATCCTAATAAGTTAGAGCCTAATATATTCTTTTTTATTTTGAAGAAGCAGAATTACACTCTATTTTCTGATTAATTAATGGAGAATGGTATTTATTAGCAGTATCTGTCAATTGAGTATAACTGATGGTGTTCTTAATTTGTGAAATGTTAATTGATCAAAAATGAAACAAATTACTAAAATTTTATAAATTAAGAAGCAAATATGTTTCTTAATTCTAATTGAGTTATTTAAAAAAAATGCTATTATATAATCCCCTTCATTTTCTAAAAATTATCCTTGAGCCAATGCCCTCGATATATAGAGCTGCTAGAGCGGCAGAGAGGAGTTAAGAGAAAATTTTTTTGAAAAAATTTCACGTTTTCTAATTTTTTAAAATTATTTTTTATAAACTTTAAAATAAATTTCTCGTAAAAAAAAATTCTAGTAATTATCATTCAAAAAAAAAAAATTACTACAGTTATCAAGAAAAAAATATAATAAATTTTTTTGGCAGCCTTATAAATTTATATTTGGTAATTCGATAAAGTTTCTATTTATAAAGAAAAAATAGTAGCTTGTTATTTGAAATATCCTAATTTCAATTATTTCTATTGGATTAAATAAATAAATAAATGTATCAACGAATTGGTCCCTAAGTTGATTTTTGCATTTTTTTTAAACGTTAGAACATTCAAAACATTCAACAACTTTTAAAAATAAGTCAGAAAAGATTTAATTAATAATTTTTTTTTTACTGATGCTTTCGATTCATAAAAAAATTAACAGATACATATATTTTTAATTTTAACCACGCATTAAAACATAATCAAAGTTTAATTACATTAATCATAGTTGGGGATTTTTTTTTTATGTGATTAAATTTTAACTTGGATAAGTTGAGAAAATTCCGTTAAAAAATTCTGAATATTTATTATAATCGAGTTTTTATATTTGGATTTCACATTTTTGGATACTTAAAAACCTTTCCAAAATATAAATTATAATTCAGGGCATCTTTTACTGTTATTAGAATATAAA
Source organism: Smittium mucronatum (assembly GCA_001953115.1). Lineage (NCBI taxonomy): Eukaryota > Fungi > Kickxellomycota > Harpellomycetes > Harpellales > Legeriomycetaceae > Smittium > Smittium mucronatum. Next base: position 12,126 of record LSSL01000793.1, on the reverse strand, counting down.
TAAATAATGATTCTAAAAGGCTTAAAAATAAAGTTTTTTTGTTGTAAAAGAGCGTAAATATAGTATCATAAGATACATATCAATCAGAGAGATATAGCATATAATGATGAAACGAAGATAAAAAAAGGTTTATCTAACTAAAAAATCTCCCCATTTCTTTAATATATTTTATATTCTTGAAAGGATAATATATAATCGGGTAATATTACTTTTATTATATCATAACAATATTTTTTTATTGAGAAATTTGCAAAATCCATTTTAAAAACACAAAAAAAATTTTTTTTTATCTTGTTACAAAAAGCATAATTGAGTATAGTTTACCTTATAATTAAAAAATATATAACAATATCGAGTTTGATAGGTATTAATGTAATACTAATAATAAAAACAAAAAACCCTTCAAAAATCATCTATTATCTTTTTAGCAAGCTGATCGTTTCTTTGAAGAGCCAAATCAAGGAATATAGCGCTTATATACACAAAAAAAATTTTTTTTTGTTCAGATCAGATCCTTATTCGTAATATATGTAGTTAGTTTGAAGTACAATGATTATCCACTTTAATTTTTTTTGATTTAAGATTGGAAGTTTTAATAATTGTTTCTTCCTATATTAAAATAAATCAACAACAAAAATTATAATTATTTTTTAAATTTAATATTGAATTTGTGTTTTGAATAGTAGTAAAATGTTGTTTTTTGATAGAAATTGTAGATATTTAAATCCAGCTGTTTTATAAATATAAAAAAGTCCCCTATTTAGAAATCGGTAACCAAGGAAAATTATTAAACATGGAGGTTTTCATTATTTGGGGTTTTATCCGAATATATATATATATATTACCCATAATAAAGGATATTTATCGGAGTTTCAAAAAATAAATTAATTACGGATCAAAGATTCAAATTTTAGATGACTCCAGAACTGATTAAAAATAAATTGAAACCACACATTCGAAAAAACCAAAAAAGCCATAAAATAAAATTCCCACTTTTATAAATTTTGAAAACCAGATTAGTTTAAATTTAAGGATAGAGCCGATATTATATGTCAATATATAGATTTAAACGATCTTTTATAAGTAGAGAATCTAAGCGATATTTTCACTATTAATAAACTAATTAATTGAAATTTTTTTGATATAATGGTAATAAAATCTGTATCTAATTATGGCTCTTTTATTAAATGCTCTTCACATTTTTTTAGAACAATTTGGAATTTAAATCATATTTTAGCAACAAGATTTATTCATCTAAAATGTATGAAAAAGAAAATACGCATAAAGAGCAACCTTCCGACCAATAAAAATAATCATATCGAAAAATTCCATCTAAATTTCAAAAAAAAAATTCGTTTAAAATAAACATCATTAAACTGGATTTTAAAACCATTATTTTATTCATTTGAAAAATAAAAATATGTCCAATCTTATTTATGAATTTTTTTTAAAAAAATCTTTAAACTCACTCTTATATACATAATTTCTGTCTATTTTTTTCAGGGAAATGTGTTATAAGTTTATTTTTTTTATAAATAAAGTATTAAAACTCCAATTAAATTAAATATGAGTATCACTTTTAACATTATTCGGTTTTATTTCATGGATAAAATATGATATAGTTTTTTTTGAAGCTATTCTGAATTATTTTTTCGTTTTTTTTAGTTTTTTCCTATCTTTTATAATAGAAATTTTTATTTAGTTGTCTGGCTGAAAAAAGAGGGTGATGAATTAGCTTCATTGTTCATTAGTATTTTTTTAAAGGATAAAATTCTTGATTCTTATCATTTTATATATTTTTTATTCCTGAAAATCTCCCCCTCCCCTACATTATCCATTTCATCTAAACCGTGCTTTGATCATTAAATAACTCCCCTTCCCCAAGTTCCAATTTGGGTTTTTTTAATGTGACTTTTTATTGTTTGATATTAATTTTTTACTATTAAAAGAAATTGTAAATTTCACCCTTATAATCCATATAAAATTTTATTTTATTAGGTATTCATTAGAAATTTTTATAACATATTTTCTTCGGTGCAATAAATAGTGACAGTTTTATTTATAGTGGTCCAATTTCTCGATTCAAGAAGCTAAACAGCTATTCTCACATTTTCAAGCCAAAAAATAATTTATATATCAGAATAGATATATTGTAGTAAATTTAAGTTTTTATGTCTATTTATAAAAAAGTATAAATTTATATATCATTAAACACTTTAAATTTCATTTCATATTTTTGGGAAATTTTATTTTACTCAATTTATTTATAAATATTATATAAAATATTATAAAAGACGGTTTCAAATAATTTATCAGTATTTTTACAAAATTTAATATTCAATTAACCTGAATAAGACTCTCTTTTTTAAGATTAATACATATAAATAACATCCAATATATTCAAAATATATTATCATTAAGGTACTAGTTCAAAGAAATTAAAAAGGGTATAAATATGTGTGCGTTTTACATGGATTGGAAAATTTGTAGATTTGATCATTTCTGGTAATTTTAGCACCTATTTTGATTTGATATGATTCCATTAAGAAGAGGATTTATTGGATAGGAAAAATTCTGTCAATAAAAATTTAGCTAATAGAAATATCGAAAGATATTTTCAAAATAAAATCCATATAATTATTTATTCTTAATAATTTTAAAGGATAACTTAATTCATTTCTAGTCAAAGAAAAAAATTATTTATTATAATTGAAAAATAGAATGAGGCCATATTATTTTTATGAAGCGTTTAAAAAAAACAAGTGCTTAATGCGCTTTAGATGTTAAAAAATATAATATTTATTTCATTAATGTATTAATGATTTATTCATAAAAAATCCATTAAGTTTTTTTATAATAAAAAAATTAACATTATTTAAAAGATTCAAAATCCACAATGTTAGAAATGAGATAAATAGATTTAAATTTTTTCCAAGTTAAAAAAATTATTTAAAACTATTCAATCTAATACACATATAAACATAAATATAAAGTTAATACATCTATAAATATTGCAAGTATGAAGCTGATACTGATTTTTATATTATATACTTATAAAATATAGCTTATAGCCAAGTTTTTTCGGCTTCTTTTTTAAAAAAACTGCCTTTGAACTTTTTTGATTTGTTTTTTTGAATATTTTTAACGAGTAAAAAGTAATGCATATCTTATCAATAACAATTTCAGGGTCCGATTTTCAAAAATTGCTTCATAAGTGAGTTCTTAAAACTTCCATAAAGTCATAAATGTCATTTTAAAGAAATTGGGTAGTGAGTACCCCCTTTGCAAACAACTAAACAGAGTAAAAATTATTAAAAACCGAAAATACGGAGATAATTTTTTTTATAAAAACCAAACATCTTTTGTAGCTATTTAGACATTATTAATAAAAAATGCAAAATAATAAGAAAATGAAGAATGAATTTTCATGAAATATTATTTGGAAAGTAAATATCAAATATAAAAATAGTTTTTTCAGGCAAAAAATCTATTAGAAAAATGTTTTTCAAAACTATAATTATTGTCTATTATCACAAATTATTTTTTTCAAATAAAAATGCAAAAGTTCTCATATTTTGTACTCATTCAGAAAAAAATGTAGTTTTTGGTCGGAAAAAGCCTCTTATACGCAATTTTTATATTTTTTAAACTACAAATATCTCCGAATAATAAAAACTGGCACATTCTAGCACCCATATTACTTCTGAATAATAAATAAATTTCAAAAAAAAATAGGGGTTTAACACATTATTTTATCACACCAATTTTATGCCTATAAATTAAATATCCTAAATTTAATTTTTTTGATTATTTTCTACTTATTTTCGCTTTTTTTATTAATTTCTATATTTTCTGCTCCTAATATCTATCATTTTGTTATTTTTTTACTTATAATAAAAATTAACTTTTTCAGGGAGTCCCGAAATTTAAATTTTTAGTCAATCGAAGATTCATCATTTCAAATCTTAATTATCCAATCCAACTACTGAGATAATTTTTTTTAGTTCTTACAATTGTAATTTTGAAGGTAGAAGTGATTTAAGAGAAAAAATTTGTCCAAAAACCACTGAAGGCTTACATAATATCACAGAAATTATATGGTCTAAAGAATTAAAAAAAAAATTAAATATCCCATATTTTATGGGAAATAATGATTAGCATAAGTTTTTATTGAATTTTGAAAATATAAAGACTTATAAAATATTGATTACGGACGAACTAATTAATAAGATAGTTTAGTTTTTCAATAAATATGCGGTTTTTAAACCGCCCAAAGAGCAAATAAAATCACGTATCTCTTTCGACGAAATTTAAGAATTTTTTTGCATAAATGTTTTGATGAAAATCAAAAAATCTCTTTCATATATAGATTATTGGAGTACGGATCTTAAACTTCATGATTATTACATCGCCGATTTGATGAGCATAGAAATATTTGGACATGTTTTATCTAATATATACTTCTATTAGGAATATGAATCTAATTTAAAAAAAATAGATGTTGTTGAGAAATTATCGAATAAAAATTATTTAATAACTACTTAAAAGAAATTTATTAAAAAAAAACTTTAATCCATCGTAGATTATTGCTATTGATGAATCTATGATCAATCTTAAAGGTTAGAGTTCCAAAAAGAAGTATATGTCATTGAAGCCGATTAAAAGAAGCTTCAAAGTATGGTTAATTTTTGAAAAAATTGGATACTGTTGGGACTTTGGAATTCAACAGGGAAAAATAATCATCATCCCTTTTAAAAGTCTAGGTTTTATAGTTTTTTCTAATCTTGTATCCAAATTGGATTATTGGACCATATAATATTTTTTGATAGATTGTTTTCATCTATAACTTTAATACTTTTTCTAAAAAACTCAATTTTTACCATGTAAAACTATAAGAACTAACATGGGATATCAGTTTAGTTTTTTTTTCAAAAAAAAATCAGGGGAAATACAACTATTATTGGTTCGAAAATTCGGAGCTTTTATTGATAAAGAAATAAATGAATGTGAATCAGGTTATCGTTATATCAAATTACATCTCTTCAAAATCCATAGAAGCCGCTAAAAGAAATCAAATTGAAGGAGCAGGCCTAACATTTCCCACAACTGCCATGGCTTTAGAGTATAAAAAAAATATGAATTTGGTTGATAAATTTGACCAAAAAAATCCTATTATTAAATAGATAGAAAAAGTCAAAAATTGCGGCATTTAATATTGTTTAGCTTTATTGATATTAAAATAGTCAATTATTTTACATTATACAGCTTTATCCACGATAAATACCCAAGAAATTTACAAAGAACAAATCAAATAAAAACGAAGGAATTCGGACTCGAGATAGTTAATGGTTTTTTCTCAGAGAAAATATCATCTAATAACCAACTGAAATATCTCAGAACAATCAAAGTAAAAAAAATCAGCAGTTTGTTCCAGATAAGTTCAGACTTTCTTTTGAAAATCACCTGGAATTAAAAAATATTAGAGGAAATTACGTTAACTGCCTTAGTGAATCGAAAAGAGTTATAACAATCTTTAATTGCAGTGTATGTCAAATTCATCTTTGTATGAAGATAAAAGCACAAATTTTTAAATTATTCCATTTAATTAGGCAGTTTATAATTATAAATAGACTATCTTTGAGTATTTAAATTCTAACATTTGTCTTGTAAATATATATATATATATAACTCAATTTATTTTCGAGATAAAGGATGTAGCTATTTTAAAAAAAAATTTAAAAAAAATTTGAGAAAAAAGTAACTTATTATAATAATTTGAACAAAAATATTTAATTTAAATTTAAAAAGCATATTTTCCCTGTCTTTATAAAAATAGTGAGCATTTTTTTCAATGAATTTTTTTTAACTAGAGTGAAAAATGTTGAAATTAACATAAAAAAAAGGGTAATTAAAGTTTTAAAAATAACATGAAAAAATTATAAATAAAACTCATCGTTTTATTTATAGTATCAAATGGTGTGATTGAAAGCAATAATGCAGATTAACATACGAAATGTACTAAAATACAGTATTCCGTATTATACAAATTGTATTTTACTAATAATACTCAAAAAAAAATAACGCAAATTATAGCAAAAACAGATCCATTTTATCAAAAAAAAAATAGTGAAATAAATCATTAACACAATAAAGAATACTAATATGAAATTTAGAGTAAATATTTCAAAATAAATAATCTAAAACACTGAATATAGAAATTAGATATAAAACTTAAACATGGTATATAAAACATACCAAAATACACCGGAACGGCTCTTAGCCAAATTCAGTAAAAAAAAGCATAATAACGTACTATATTATATTGTTTTTTTTTGTAGTTTGATACAATGTGGTAAATTTAAAGAAAATTAATATAATATTCACTACTATAATATAATCTAGCCGATTACAGGATGCTGTAGCATTGAATCTGTATTTATTACAATGTATTAGACTATAAGATACGACAGAAAGACACTATTTAATTCATTATAGAATATTTTATATTAGAAAAGCACAATATGGTAGCCTTTAACCAATTAAATTTTAGATTTTCTTAAGTTATAGCATCGCATTATTCTTTAAATTATCGCAGTATTGTTTATATAAGGTCATACGTTTGTTTCATTATGAACTTTGCTAAATTTAGCAGGTTACGTGATATCATATTAACATATCTTCAGTTTACTACAGCTCAGTGGTTATCAAGATACCATAATGTACAATAAAATTCCATTTTACATCATTAATCATCAGTCTAAAATGCGTTAGGATAGAATAAAATAAAAAATAGTAATTTTTAGTGCTGTATAGAATAAAAAAATAGATTATTACAACTTATTAAATTATAAATTTCAGACCTCAGATTATAAATTAATATATATATATCAAATCTAGTTATGGAATATTTGCTGTTATTTCTTATTATTGATTTTTTATCAAGTCATTATGCACTTAACCAATTTTATATTTTTATTATACAAATCTTGTATTAAATAGTGAGCCAATTATTTGTTAAATTGCAAATAATAATTTTTCTTGCCAATTTCAGGTTTTTTATGCAGAATTTTGGCTCCTGAAAGGTTAGATAAAAAATATACAAGGAGAAAAAAAACAAAGTAAACCATTTTGATTTCTAAAACGATTTTAATCTAAGATAAAATCGTGATAACAATAATTAAATTCTCAAAAAAAATCTTGATATATAAACACAAATTTAATTCAAAAACAAAAAATGAAAAAATTTTCAAAATGGAAATTTTTTCTAAATAGAAATAATTTCATAATCTATAAAAATTATTAAAGCAAAATCGGATTATTGGAAAATCAATAGACCAAAGCTATTTAAATAGGACGCAAATATTTTACCACTCGATAAAAAAAGAGTTGGTAAAATTATATTGACAAATATTTGATCAAGAACTTAAAAGCATTACAGTGAACCGATATGATTTTATTTTACTGCAATAGTTATTATATAAAACAAATATATACGTTTAAAATATTATTTTTTACAACTTAAATAATAATTCGAATTAGCAAATTCAATTTCAGAGATATTAGCGTAGTTCTTTATTATGAAAATTTTGTCTCTGAACAGAAATAAGTGAAAATTAGCTTTAATATTATCAGGAATAAATAATTACGTGTTGTATATATTGAAAATATTATTAAATGATTCTATTAGATAAATTTTTAATTCACAAAACTTATCATCATTAATAAGTCTTAGTTAAGTCTACATAGGGATCAAAATAACCAGTTAGGGATCTAATCCACGTAGGAATCAAGTCCAATAACTACACATATATTTTTTATTTATTTATTGAATTCTCATTAAAGAAAAGATATGTATTTAAAATTTCCAGAGAAAGCAAATTTCTGCTTTCAATAATCTACGATTCTACGGCTGATTTGGTGGCAGAAAAACTCTTAGAAAAATATGTAATTATGAATGATATAATAGAGCTCTTATATAAAATACTTGATTTATGCTATTTTATGCCGCTAATACTTTTTATTCGATTCAATAACTCATCAATTTTTTTTAAAATCTAAAAAAAATATTAAAATTCATATTTTTTTGAAAGTAATGGATTTTTTTTTTGATTTTTTGTCTTTATGATACAAATTTAATTTATAGTTTTTTATTAGCATAAATTAGTATAAATGTGACGAATTATGTTTATATAAAGGTATAATTTTTTTAAATATCTTATAAATCGAACCATAAAATGAGAATTTTAATTTAATCGCTATTTTCGACTTGGAGTATGGTAAGAAAATAATTTATAAAATTTTGAAGTTATGCAAAATTTAAATTTTCTATAATAACTGCATAAATCAATGAAAAAAATACAAGTGATTAATTTATTTTTAGAAAATTATTATCAATATTTCTTTTTTATTAAATGTAAATCTATAATATTTTTTATAAAATATGTTTAAAAGTTGAAATTTTTTCGAGTATCTTATTGATAATTATTTATAAGCGAATATTTTTTACCAATCGACTTATAAATCAATTTAATTTTAACTCCAATAACAGAAGTTTTTCCGGAATAAATTTATTATGATAAAAAGATTTCGAAAAATGAATTTCGTTTTTTCTAGCTATATTTTAAAATGTTTAAATAGAAAAAATATTCAAAAATTTTTTACTTTCAAAAATAATCATCTTCAAAAATAGTTCAAAAGTATCAAATTAAGTTACCACAATTTAATAATTGGAAAATACAATATAAATAGCTAGTTTTTTTAAAAAAAGACCAAGAATTAGTTTTCCAATCAAAAAATTCATTTTTTTACAGTTTTATAAATTTATTTGAACCTGTTTTATCATCTAAAAAATATTATTTACCTTAATAGATACCCAAATTTACCAATTTTTAGCACAGCTAAGCTTTCATTTATTTTATTTAAATACCGAAAAGTCTTGCATTAAAAGTATTTTAATTTATCCTGATTGTTTGAAAACGTAAATTTTTAGATTATATATTTAAATTTTCACGAAAAAATTAAGTAAAAATAAGGATAATAGGGATTTATCATAAAAAAATCACAAAAAAACGATCACATCTCAAAAATTTAGCAGGGCTTAACAAACTAGATAACCAATCTTTCATTAATGAAAAAAAATAAAAAATAAGCTTTACATTTTTTTTTCGAAAAAAATTCAATTTTCCCAAATCCGCTTTATTGCATAGTAATAACATACCATTTTCACAACTATTTAAATAATAGACAAATCAATGACTTAAAAAATAAATATATTATATTTTGTGAATTGAAGATATTATACTATTATTTAATTTATTATTATATTCCTTTAAAATTATTTCTTAGAGATTAATTATACAAAATTATCATCATTTAAAAATAAAGAAGAGTAAAAAAAAAAAAATCAAAAAAGTTTAAACCAGCTTCAAAATCTTGAAAAACTGCTTTATTTAACGTTAAAATCCTATAATTTGACCTTTTAAAATATAATAGTACATAAAATATTCCACCTAAAAAAATACTTTCGTTTTGTTTTAAAAAATAAATACTTATTTATTCATATTTTCTTAAAAAAATGAGCTCTATTAATAAAAAATTGGTAATAAAGTTGCTTTGAAGTTTATATATTTTAGAAGCTTATTTAACTCCCAATTTCAATTTGGGTTAGATCAATGTATTTCCAGCAATTTTTTTTATAGCAATCTTAATATTATTTACAACTTTAATTAATGTAAACCAAAGCTAGAAATAGAAATAATTTTATATAGAAAGGATTATACATATTTTTGAACCTTTGATTTTTTTACACAAAATTCTATCATTTCTGCATCTATAATATTTGAAAGCAATGATTTAGAATAAATAGCCACAAATATATCTAGAAATGAGCGATAAATTAACACATTTATGTTTAAACCCAGATATTAAAAAAAATGATGAACGCAGTTCTGCTCTAAGAGCTTAATTTTTTTAAGAGTCCTAAAAATCAAACCTTTTGTTAACGCAGTGAATCAGCTGCATTTTATGTTCATCTAATCATCGCTCCTCCGTTTTCAAATACAGGGATTTATGCTTCTATTTATCAATTATGGAGTTTTATTTATTTATTTATTTTGAATATTTTTGAAAATAGTGTTAAGTTTTTTGTTATTTTAAAATTTTAAACATTTTTAACCATCGATACGCTCTGAATAACTTTATTTATAAAATCTATTTTTAAATTTTTTAATTTCTGCCAATCTTTGTACTTTAATATTAAATTTTAAGAGTTTTATTAAAAATTAAAAGATCAAGATTCAGAAATAACTGTTTATTCAAAAAAAAAATTGATAAAATTAAAAAACAAATTATAAATGATAATAATCTTTTTATTTTTGTGGTTTGATTTTTCTGAAACTTTAAATTTTGGTTTTAAATTAATAATTATTCTCGAATTTATACTTGAAAAACTCTGAAAATGTTTATTATAATTATTATTTAAGAGTTATAAGATGCGGAATAAATTTAATCTCAAAATTATTAATCTCAAAAATTAACGAATTAATTTAAATAAAATATTTTCGGAAATTAATAGCGTTAATAAATCCAAATCATGTTAATTTTAATTTTTTAAACAATGATATTTATCCCGAAAAAGAAAATTAATTTCATTTAAATTAAACTTTAAATTGTTTAATTTAATTTTTATATTGATTTTGGTTTTTTAATTTATTTATTTATGTTCGATCTGTTGGAAAGATTATTTTTAAAATCTGATTCAGTTTATAAATTTAATTTGATTTTTTTAATTTTTCAAAAATTAATTATGCAAAGTAAAATTTTGCTATACTAATGTTGGATTTAAATGATAAAATTATTAGTAAGTTTACAACTCTTATCCATGCGGATTAGAATCCTCTTTATTTCAAATTTGTAAAATATTTTTTTAATAAAAATTTTCAATGAAAAGACTGGCTACATGATGGTTTATAAGGGAAAAAACCCATCTCATTTATCAATAATTATTTTATATTATGGAATTTTGATCATATAAGGTTCTTTTCCATACTTATTTTTATGTTAAAATAATAATCCTAGAATTTTTTTTTTCATTGTGATAAGTTAATTTTTTATTGGTTGATATTTTTTTTTTTTTTGAATTTTAAAATGGATATCACACTATCAGCTTCCTAAGAGTGAAATATCTTTTCGTGGTTTAGGGACTTAATATTCTATTTTTTGAAGTACACATAACTAAAATTTCACACATAGCTGTACTACTCTTGCTTAGGTCTAGTGGAAAAAGCGCACAGCTATTATGATGACAGCGATTACAGAGGAAAATAATCTCAAAAAAGGATTAACCGACAGTTTAGCAAATCTGAGACATATTATAGTAAAAATTTCCAGCGTTAAACAGTCAGACAGATCTCAGCACCTAATAGTTATTTGTAGGAAAGCTATTTCTATCAATACCAACTTTGTATAGGGACTTAATTTTATTAATTCATTAAGGATTGGTCTCTGAATAGGAACCCAGTAGCTTCAAATAACTATATTTAGTTGAAAAAGAGCTTAATTATTTGGTGTACGTAACTTCAGTAGTACACCTACTTGAATAAATGCCAGGTGGGGGGGGGGGTGGTGTTTAGGTTGGTATATTAAATTCTTTTTACTTTTCATTTCACATTAGCTCATTTCTGCTATTTTGACATCTTCAATCTTTTTCTACTTCATGTTATTACTCCTTAATTTTCACATTAAGCTCCGCCTTAATTTTATATTCTTTCTGTTCTGTGCCCTTCTTCTGGGATTTAGTTCTGCAAAGTTTTATCCCGACTTTGTTAAGTTTTTTTTTTCTGGTCTAAGATTTATATGGATATGTCCAATCATGCTTTATCGAATTTTCCCGTCTACAACTATTTTTTCTGGTTAAGTTTGACTAAGATGCTTTTCTTTATGATTAAGATAGGGAATACTGGTTGGAATAAAATGGATTCCGGTTAAAAATTAAGAGAAAGAGGCGGGGAAAAAATGTCTTTGATTTTTTATACCAATGCTGGTGTAGATTTATTTCTGTACCCCCTCCCTTTTTTTTCAATTTTTTTTTCTCCAGGGGTTAATCCTTTTTTCTTTACCAACTCTCCT
>LSSL01000791.1:15699-29132 GCA_001953115.1 Smittium mucronatum | reverse complement strand
AAATAAATAAATAAATAAATAAATAAAATAAAATTTCAAATTTTTTATACCAATTTATTAATTTTTAATAAGAATAATTATAATTATAGCAATCCAATTTTAAGTATATTAACATGAAAAATTTTTTGAATTTTTATTTTCGGAATAAATTATCCCAATTTTTTATTTCATTTTATTTTAGCGAATAACACTATGATTTTTTTGAGGTTTAATCGATCAGATAAGGATTTATGGGGAAATATTGTGAAAATTGAAAAACATCTCACAAAATATTAATGAAATGTGATAATTTAAAATTAAAATAGTGAATTAATGAAATTTTTTACAATAAAACCCATTTTAATAATATAAAATTATAAAAATTATATATTCGAAATTGTCCTAATATGGAAACGATTATATATGGTTAAAAATTTTAAATTCAATTCTTTTTATTGTTTCATCTAATTTTCTGGATACAATTTTTTCTTAACTTTAAAAAGGTGATATCAAACTTAAAAATTGGCTTATACAAATTTAGGTTTCATTATTATGTATAAATAATTGGGAATATATATTTTTGAAGCAAATATTATTCCTAAAAACTATAGTTAAACCTAGAAAGTTTCTATTTTATATTGAAAATCACCATTTTTTTCTGAATATACCCAGATATATTCAAAAAAGTTTACTGCTAAAAAAATCCAATTAGGTCAAAGTTTAAGATAAACTTGAGCTTATAAAATTTTATTAAGAAGAATATTTTTTAAATTTAAATTTAAACTGAATTTTAAAAATAATGAAACTTTTAAAAAAAATTAAGCTTTTTTCTTCTGGGTTTACACGTAGGCTTAAGATGAAAATAATTTTTAGTAATTGCCTTTTATATAAATTTAAAACTATTTTTAATATTTTTTTTATCATTTTTTATTAATTCATGATATACATTATTATTTTTTTAATAATAAAAATGAATTTAAAACCCTTCTAATAATCCAATAAATGAATAAATAATTTTTAATCATTATAAATGAAAAATAAGCTATTTTTAATATGATATAAACATAAAGCTTTTTTTGAGTCTATAATGAAAAAACCAAAAAATGAAATAATGGAGTCTCAAATTTGGAAATAAAATTCTAAAAAATAGTGGATTTTTTTTGCTTTTTAAGATATATAATGTCAGGATATTAATCTAAAAGTTTTCAAATATCTGTTTTTTATAATAAATATATCTTAATTCTTAGAATATAATTTTATAAATTTCATTGATAGGCATAAAAAAATGAAAATTATGTTTAAAAATTGTCAGAAAAAAATCGAAGATACTTTTCTTGATAGAAATAAAATATATTAGAATAACTTATTTTAAAATTTCAGGGTGAAAATTTTTTTAAATAAAATCTTAAAATCGTAAATATCTTCTATAATACTTTTATCAATTTATTTTATCGCAATATATATCTCATCATCATTAGAATATTAAAAATATTTAATGTTTAATGTATAATATGACTAAAAACCCCAATTTAATTAAATAATTGTTGGTTCTCCGATCAATATATCTTAAAAAATAAAACAACATTATCATTAAGTCATAATGTATAAACCGCTTTAAAAATAATATGATACTAAAAAAAATGGTAAATTTTGTGGAATAAAATAAATAAATATAGAATATTTTTTCTTCTATTGAAAATATATTTCTAAACATAATTTCTAAATACTTAAGTTTAATTTGATTTCTAAACTATTACATGGGAGATGATATTGTATCTATTCATCCATACAAAAAATATAAATAATATTCTTCGAAATTAGTGGTTTAAAAAGGGTTAAAATAACTTTATTTCGTAATAAAATATAAATTTAGGCTACAGGACTAGTTTAAAAAAAATAAAATAAAAGTTTCATATTATTCGGGTAGTAAAGAAAATTGATAAAATATCAATTTTCTAACATTCATAATTCAGAACAGATGTTTTGACTTTTTAAATTCAATTAAAATTCGCTATAAAGTTTATTAATATTAATCATATTTTATAGGACTTCTGTTTAGTATAAAACTTTAATAAGAATAATATTAATCTTGTATATATTAGGTGTTTATTTAATATTAGAATTTCATAGTATTTTAAACCAAGCCTGATAGTAAACTAGATAAAAAAATAACGTCAAATATAAAAATCTCATTTATAAATATTTTTGGCTTATGGTTATACTTTCAACTATTTTCAAATATAAATTAGAGATTAAGGGGGAAAAATAGGTGGATAATGTCTTTAAATCTTATAAAATCTAAATTTTTTAAATTTTTTCTCTAAAATGCCCAATATTTTACCTCTTTATATTTTAATCTATTAAATAAAAATTAAAAATTAAAAAAAATAACACCCCATTTTCCAAAAAATAAGGATATTCGAAATCTTTAAAAGATAGATTAAATTTGAGAAATCTTTTAATCATAAATTGAAATTTTTATAAGATTTTTTTAAAAAAATTATTAAAATTCAGTTTTTTGAAAACAAAGCCTCTCTCATTTTTTGACACTGCAAATAAAAAAAATTATCATAAAGCCGTGAATTATTTCGGAATGCTTTTTTTAAAATTAGAGTTTGAATAAATTAGTTTTTAATTTTAATTTTCCATATGTGCTGCTCAAAATAATGGTGATTAATTATTTCCACTCAATGAATTTTTTTTATTATCTGCGTATTGTGCTAAATAAAATGATTTAGTTAGAATATTAAACCACTAATAAATCTATAATTTATTTTTGCGTTATAAAAATAAATTTTACAGCAGTATGGGTGATAGATTTTTATTTGTAGCTATATAATAAGAATTTTGCACATATTTTATAATAAGAATTTAATTATATTATATAATAACAAATCTCTAATTACTACTCCAATATATAATCCCTTTTAAAAATTAGAATTTTTTATATTTTCCAATTTCACTTTCCTAAAATCAAAAATTACATTAAATAAAATAATTAAATTATTTTTTTGCTTAAAAAGGAATTTTATTTGAATATAATTCACATTTGCACAAAAAAACAGAAATATCCCCTTATTATTATTATTATTTTGATATTTAATATAATCTATACTTGCAACCTACCATAATAAACTTTATATTAAAGATAATTTATTTTGTAATGAAAAAATATTACAACACATTTTTAACTGAAAAAAATAAACTCGAAAAATAAATGTATAAAAAAATCGTTTAATAAAAGGTAATTAGAATAATAATTATTTGTTTATGAATCGTATTCGAACAAAGTTTACGCTTGAAAATGAAGAAAATATCGAGTTATTAAGAGAAAAATATTTTTTATCAAATGTTTGATTTGAGGGAAAGCCAATTTAATTAAAAAAAAGTGAAAATGAATACCGATAAGTAAAAATATTACAAATATAAAAATCTGAATTCTAAAAAACTAATTCTGAATTTTTATAATTAAAATATCCATAGAATATCTAAACTGGATTTTCCTATTATTTTAAGGATACAGAGTAACAGATATAAATCATGGAAAATTTCTATATTTTTTCTATATATATTCATCTTTTATGGAATATAATTTACTAAATTTGAAATTGGCTACACTGATTAATATTTAACTCCAATTTTATTTATTTCTATACATATTTAAATTGTATTCAATTATTTTAAATTTATTCATAAAAATTATTCTTTTGAAAAAATATTCGCCATATTGAATTTATTTTTTAATATTTGATTCCACGTTTTCTATGATAGATTTAGAAAGTTGTAAACATATACTTAACTTTCACATATATGAATTTTTTTTTTGATTATCAATGAATTTGGTAGTGATTAGAAAGAAATTAAAAAAAATTATTGTGAGTTTAAAGAATTTATTTTAAAAATTTATCATCACACCGTTTAGAATTTTTTATTTTAGATAAAAATTAAACAGTTCTTATTTATTTCTTATATTTAATTATAATTTATATATATTTTTTTTAATATTTTATACTTTTTGAATCAAAAATAAATTTTTTTAGATTTAAAATAAAAACAAAGTTAAAAAATATTTATTAGAAAAAAAGTCATATAAATAAACTTACAATTAATATTCAATTCTTTTTTTTTTTTTTTTATATGTTAATATGGCTTATTATTAATCACATCAAAGTTTTACTATTAAAATCTTTTTATATCCCTTTTGTTAAAAAAATTCATTTGCAATAAAATATCTATTATTCACTTGAAATGCTAATTGAGGAAAATGATAATTTAGAGAAATCAAAAATGGGTAAATATATCACTAGTCTTAAAATTATACTCAGCTAATAAGCCAATATTATGCTTAAAAAATCATTCTATAAGATTTTATGTTAAAAAGCATCATTGCTATAACTATTTTCAAATATATTTATATATCGGTAGGTTTATTTTATTTTTTTTTTTTTTTGAATAATGAAAGGAAATGGTATGTATATACTTGAAAGTAAATATTAGAAAAAAAAAGAGACTATATTAAACATTATTGTTATTTTTTAATCAAGCATGTAACCCTAAATTAACGTATACCAAAAATAAAATATTTTTCATTTAGATTTTGTATCTATTGATAAACGTATTTTCCCCCTAGTTTTTAACAATAATTTATGATTTTAAAAATCACATATTTTTTTATAGTATGTCTTTAAATGTTTATATATTCAGATTTTTTTAAAATTATTTTTAATATACAAACCTCTTAAAAATTTCCATTTTATTAAAACACATTTTCACCAATATATTTCAGTTATATAATTATTATAAACAATATAAAATATCTGCCGTATAAAATT
Organism: Smittium mucronatum; assembly: GCA_001953115.1. Classification (NCBI taxonomy): domain Eukaryota; kingdom Fungi; phylum Kickxellomycota; class Harpellomycetes; order Harpellales; family Legeriomycetaceae; genus Smittium; species Smittium mucronatum. Next base: position 24,321 of record LSSL01000791.1, on the reverse strand, counting down.
AAGGAAACTTGACCCAAAAAGAATATTTGAAATTTTCCATCCATGAAATACTTTATATCCGCTTTTAATAATCAATTTTTTGCTTTGAAAATTTGATAAAAAGAATAAAAATTATGAAATATCAACTCAAATGTTATTCAAATCATTAGCAAAATAAATTTTATACAATCATCTTAAATTAAATACCAAAATAATATGGATAATTATATAAATCAAATAATCTAAGAAAAAAGATAAAATTCAGAAAAAAAATATTGGTTATTATTAAAGATATATATCGCCTATTATTGAAGTTTGAAAAAAAAAAACAAGTTTGCACTCTTCAAAAAGTCTTAGAAAAATTCAGAAATTAATATAGCTTCTAATGATCAAAATTTGATCTCATAATTTATGTATAAAATTTTTATGGTTTATTTTTACAGTCTTTCTTTATAAAGATTTAAAAAAATATTCTTAGGTTTGAAATTTTTTTCGAAACCACCATTAACATGTTTATAAACTCAATTATTTTATTATTAAAAAAAATACCTTAAGCTCGGGAAAATATCCTTATAGATTTTTTTTTATTAAAGTGTATTATTGATGATAAATAAGTTAATTCCAAAGTTTATTATAATTTTAAATAATTTCAGAAATATTAATGCAATGTTAATTTTTTAAAATATGCTAAAAAGTACAGTTTGGAAATCAAATTGAATTTTTCATGATTTTAAATTAAAATATACATAGATGAAAGTACTAAAGGTTTTTTTGTTGAATTTTTTTTTTAAAAAAAGCTCTTCCTGAATATTTTAAATCATTCAGAGAATTGTTTTGGAATGAGTTAATATATAAAGACCTTAATTAGTACGTATTTTATATCAGTCACATATTTTTTTTTGAAAAAATGATAAACTCCAGTATCTTTTTAATAAAAATATATAATTTTAATGATAATGAAGTATCGGTAACAAAAAATCAATTTTTTTAAAAATTTAATATTTCAAGATAATCAGTTTTTTATATATTTTTTTACAGATTAATTCTTCTATTGGATATGATATTATAGAATAATAATTCAAAAACCCAAAAATCCGAATTTGACGAAGGGCTGTATTTTTTTTTTGAAGTCAAATATAATAAATCCATAGCTACCTAAAAAGCTATTTTCGGGAATTTAAAAAAAGTTTCCTCACAGATTATAAACGAAAGATAATCTTCTGAATTATTTTTAGATAATAACTCAAAAAGAGTATATGAATAATAGAAAAAATGAATTTTTTTTAAAAAAAGTAAGGATAATTATGAGGAAAAGTTTGGATGCTCTGGAGAGGTAAAAAAATTATATTCAACTGAGTAAATTAACATAAAAATATATTATGAGAAAAAAAAACATTTGACTACCAAATGAAATTTTTTGAAAAAAAAATATCAGTGAGCTCACAAAATAACTGTATTTTTAATCCGTTAATTAGAATGAAAAAAAAGAGAAAATTTATCAAATTTTTTGCCACCTATATCCAATGCAATAGAGTAAATAGACATCTATGGTGGTGGAGAAGTATGGATGAAGAACTATTTCGAATTACAAAATTTTTTTTCTGCTTTTATTCGTTTAAAAAAATTCTCAGGGATAAATAATAATAATAATAATAATAATAATAATAATAATAATAATAATAATAATAATTAAAATATAGTTTTTTTGCTTTATGATATTAGTAATATTTTATGCTCAAAGAATTAGTGGTTATTTTCAAAAATAACTCACTTATCGAAAAAAATTTCAGATCCAACTGAAAAACATACGAGTATATATTTTTTTATGTTTAATTCCATGCTGATCAAACCCCAAGTTATAAAAATCTTGAGTAGTTTATATGAAAATCGAGTTTTTTTAGAATTATTTAAAAATTAAATTTTGGTTACCATGAGAGGATTTTACTACAGATAAGGTGGGATGGAAATTATAGCTAAAAATATCAGAGATTCAAGGTAATATCTTAATGTAAGTTTTCAGAGGATTAATCTGTTGCAAAATTATATCATTTGGTCAGTCAATGTCTTCAAAATATAAAAGATTAGACTCTTAATATTTATATTTATCGAAATTTCATAATAATTGTAAGTACAAGGAAGCATATTTTTTTAAAATTTAACTCAATTTAAACTTTTTAGATTATTTTTTTAAAATTTATTTCATTTTTTTTTATCTCGAATGAGTAATATTTGGCTGATTAAATTGGTATTAACATTAACATTCATATTAATATTTTTGCATAAAAACAAACAGAATACCAATTAAAAAAATTTGTGAATTTAATTCAATTTATATTCCCCTAAGAATTAAATAATTTGCATTGGTTTAGGGGATCAAGTTGTGTACTCCGAAAAGACACACAATACTAAAATTTCACACAGTGCTGTACTATTCTTATTTGGGATTAGTTGAGATAGTGCACATCGATTCAGATATCAGTGATCCTAGAAAAGGACCATATTGAAACAGGAGAAACAGAGAAGTTTAGCACAATCTGGGACATTTTATGTATATAAGTCCAGGGATTGACATCCAGACGGATCTCAGCATCTAACAGCTATTTGTAGGAAAGCCAAGTCGACCATCCCAATTTTGATTAGGAGCCTAATTTTATTAATCCTGTTAGAAGTAGGCTCTAAGTGGGAGTTTAATCGTTTCAATCTACTTTTTTTAATTAAAAATTTACCTTATTTACGACCGCATGTAACCTCAGTCATCCAAACTACTCGAAGAAATATCAGGTAGGGGGTAGGGGTATTTCGTTTCGTAGATTGTGTCCAATTCTCGTACATACTCAGCTAGTAACCGAGCAGAGGACCTTATTTTAGTTAGGGTAATCTTATTTTTTAATACATATTCTTTTTTTGGTATTTTTTAGTATAGTTTTTAATGATGTTATCTTGTAATAAAGTCAATTCATATACACCAACTAACAGTTTATTTGATGCGAATTAGTACTTTCTATACTCCAATAAAACTTTTACATTAAAAATGTAATTAGCTCGTGTATTTTTTTTTCTCAGAGGAAACCATTGCTTGAAAACAGGCTATTTCAATATTTTTGTGAGTGTATTTATCCCGCTCGACCCAGCTATTGGTGTCATGAAGACTTGCTTTGGTTAAACTTGTTTTATAAAAAAATATAAATTTTAAGGCGTTTAAACATTTTCACGCCTACAAAGATATTTAATAATAAATCATCCTTTCGAAAAATTGGGCTTTTAAAGACATCAATCGATTTTAAATCTTTAATTTTAATGTAATCAGAAGATAGGTTTGGAAAATAGCTTTTCTAATTAAAAAAACAAATAAGATTTTAGCCAATTGTTTTACTGAAATTGCCAACATTCAAATGGATCAACAGAATATGATGGAATTGCGAATTTTATCATACGAAGCTACAATGTATACTATCTTTTAGGGAATATTTTCTCTTGTAGCACATGATATACTGCTTAAACGTAGCTTGTGCTCTAAAAAATATCGAAGATGTGTATTCATATTTTTTGAGCCAAAATCCTAAGAAGTCGTAGGATTAAAAATATAAATCAAAAATAGGAAGCTAATTCATCAATGCCGTTCGCTTTCACGACCAATATATTTTTAACTGTTTTCCCACCAACAATGTGTTGCATTTTGTGATCATCCTTGTCTAAAACAACATATCCAATATTTTCCTGAAGAAGTTAATGAATTTGTATTTTTTTATAGAGACATGGAGGAATAAAACTAAATAAACATACACAAAGCTTTACTTACAACTACGAAGAATATTTTACATATTCTTTTCATTTTTTTTAGACTCGAGTTAGAAGGATAATAAAAAAAGATCCATTAATGCCAATGAATAGTTAATAGAATTTATTGGCCAGCACATCTAAATGATAAATATAATATTATTTTAATATGGTAGTCAGACTAGAAAAGGGGTATCGAAACAATCGTAAAATAAAGATATGATCTTTATCTATATTTAATAAATTGTGAATTATTTTTTATCTTTAGGGATCATATTAAAATTGTGAAATAAAATATATATAATTTTCATCTAATGATGAGTTTTATTGATAAAAACATAAATTTCTTGTTTGTTTTATCGAAAAAATAAACATTTGAAATGCCTTTGGGATTCAAATACGAATAATTTGCTATATTTATATCCACTATATCAGATCTCATTCAGAACATATAGTCAATTTCATCCAATATCACTATTTTTTTAAAGGTTGTTTATTAAAATTTAATAAAAATTTATAGAATAGTTTAGAAAAATTCAAAAATTCATTTATCTAACCACTCCTTCCTCCCTTTGCTGTTTTAACATCTTCACACCTAGTAGGAATTGGTTCAAGGCGAAAAAAATCTTAGTTTTTGTTTTTTTCTTATGTGAATATGGATATTTCTTCCAAAAGTAGGTTATAATTGCAATTACAAAAACAATTCAAATATATTCTTGCGGTACACCTAGCTTCGGTATCATTTTAGTGCGAATTTAAATAAGTTTTTATCTTCTTGTGCTTGAAGGATGTGTATAATCAAATATTAAATGGATCAAATAAAATAGTAAGCCAAGTTGATTATCTATACTAGTTTTGGTAGTAGTAGTTACGGCCGTGCGAAGTCAAATTATATGGCTTTGGATTGAGATTTTATTCCTTTTTACCCTCTTGGAAATGGAGGCTACATCAAAAATAAATAAATTATAAAGACGGAAATTCATTTAGTAAATTAGATCGTTTTTTTCAGTCTCAAAAAACCAATATATTAGGGACCAAGGTTAGTCGATATTAAGAATTCCCTTAATATGTTGATTTATTAAAAAATATTTTTATCCCATTAGTTTTGCATTCAATAATGGTAGCAATATGAACCATTAAAAGCAAGTACTTATTTAAATAAAATTCATATTTTCATTAAAGAGCTCAATTCTAAAATAATATGATATGCAGAAAGGATGATGAAACTTTCTGGAATTTTTAGTAGCAAAAATATCTTAATAGTTCAATCAACGATCAAAATATATTAAAAAAATCAAATTTTACAATTAAAAGCGCATTATTATTATCATCATCATTTTCAGAGGCGTTTTTCTCTCGATTTGATTTTTGAAGTATATTATTATATTTGAATTCTGTCAAAGATCTGTGCCAATATATAACCAATTTTAACGCTTCTTCCCGTTTCAAGTCACTATTCACTAAAAATGAATCTTTTCATAGCACTTTTTTTACTAATACATTAAATGTTTGTTTTGGGGCAATTTTTAATGGGGATTACATTATCATTTTTTATAGACCCTGTATTTCGTTGAAATATAATGAATTATGATTTTTTTCGAGCTTTTTTAATGAAACAGAGATGATTTATGCTTAAATAGCGTGCTTAATTTTCAATAATATATATATTAAACATGAAGGTTTTATTTGTATATGAGTCGATTTTCAGGATCCTTTTTCAAAAAAGTCCTTTTAAATTTACAATACAGCGCGATTTTAAACCAGATCAATTATTCCCATCACCACCTGATGTTTGTGGATTAAATTTATGCTTAAAAAGGTTTCCATATTTAATTTAATTTACTCATTAAAGTTTATTTTTTAAAACTTGTCATTTTCAGGAAAGCCCACCGCCCATACCTATTTCAATAGACTGAAAGGGGATTTTGATACACTTAAATTTTACATAATTTTGAAAAAAAAATTGATCAGCCTATAAATACAAAAGATTAACATAGCAAGTAAAGATGAAAAAGAGTTCTTAATGATATTGAAGCTAATATTTCCTGTGATTTCAAAACAAATCGAAATCAAAAGAATAATTAATTAAAACAAGGCGAGTCCAAACGCCTGAAGAAAAGAAAATTGTTAAATTCCCTTAGATACGAATGATTTTAATTTAATTCGTTTGAGAGTGAGAAGTGAAATAAAATCAACTAAATCGCGACAATAACGAAAAAAACCCCTAACATAATCGATCAAGTATAGAAATAGTAATTTATAAGAAATATGAGTTTCACGGAAATAGAGGAAATAATTATAGTTTTAGAATGTTTTTTTCATTTGATTTGGAGTTTTAAAAAAATCGGATAAGACTCTGTTAGTGTTATAAAATAGCCAAATCTAGGAAAGAAGCTTTCTTTTTTAAATAGCGGAGTTCTTATAATGAAACTAAAGAGAACTAAGAAATATACATTATATTTTGATAAAATACTAAAACCATTTTAAGTCGATATAAATCATCTAAAATCCCTTTGGACACAATATTAACTAATTAAAAAGAAAATCTGGATAATTTTATTACCAACCCGAGAAACCTTCAAGTTTATAAACATAAGGGCATTCGATTTTTTTTTAAAAAAAATAGATATTTTAAATATACCGGTTTTAATATAAATAAATTAATATGAAATTTATGTATAATGAGAACATCCTGGTGAAGTTATAAACCATATACAGGTGGGCCATTTTGTAACTAAAAATAAACTATCATTGAATCTTATATAAAGATAATTATGATTGAAACAAAAAAAATCGATATAATAATGTTAATTAAAAAAGATGGAAAAGAGCGATGATAAGCACGTAGATATAAATATAATATTAGAATTAAAAAATCTTTTTTTTTTCAAATAAAATTAAATCACAACAAGGATAAACCAATTGAAATTTTCTTAAATCTCAAGATATTAGCTAAAGAAATGAGTTAATACTTCTTAAAGTAAGAGAAATAATCCTATTTATAAAAATCTGAATTTTATCCAATTTTTGGATGAAAGGTTCCTGGAAAATGGAATTTCCCAAATCGATAACAGCCCCTAAGGATAATTTCAAACTTTTATAAATGCTTTTTTTTCAATGATGAAGAGTAAAAGACACTTTAATGTTGGAATTAATAGAGGGGCATATATATAGATATATTGCAGGAGTTATTATTTGCAGATAGAATGTAATCATTTTTCCGTTTAAAGACAATCAAAAAACCAAATTAGATATGAATTTTTTTCTGGTTTAATTTTAAAAATGAAATAACTTTATTCCAAGGACTTTGAATTAAATTGTCACTAATCTCAATTGATTTATTGATAGGATTTTTCTACTATTCCAAAAAATGATGTGGTATAAATTATTAAGTAGACTTATATATAGATATTTTTTAAATATTTCTTTAAAGTCAAATTCTAGATGAAAAAGAGTCTAAAATATTTTAAACCGCTTCCCCCCCCTACACTAAGAATATTATATACATATTAATGCAAAAAATCAAAAAAAAGCGGGGGAGGTGATGGGAGGGGGGGAGGTAGAAAATTATAAGGTTATAAAGTTAAAGAAATAAATAATTATATTTTAATAATTTAATTGGGAACGGCTAAGAAGCAGTCTTTTTGTCTAAAGAAAGATAGGTTGTGATTTTAACGGCAGCAATTTATGAGATACACCAAAAATAATGATGTTTGAATTTGATAGATTCAGACGGCTTAATGTGTATCAATAGTTGTCATGCCATCTACGAAGGTTTCCAATCTACAAGAACAGAATCTAAACAAGTGGAAATGTCGGATAGAATAGAGCTTTCATGGTATGAAAAAGATCAACTTCATGTATTTTTTAAACAAGTGTCACTATACCGGTACCAATATTGTATTTTTGTTTTTTACTTCCATAAGGTGGAAGTCTGTCAGATTTTTGTTGGTATGATTACCAAGGCAACAGTAAAGAATCTAAAAAAAAGAGGATGAGTTTGAGTCTAATATGGAAATTGGTTCCGATATATCAATAGAGATAAAATCTAGAACCAATCGAAATGCATTTTTGGCGCCTATAGATGGAAGAACATACTTTAATCACTATATGGGTTGATTAACTCTGAGAATAAGAGAAAAAAAGATATTGAGTATTTTTTTTCTGACATAGCTAGTTTTTTAAATAGGTTTTATTTCAGAAATTAGGTATTAGTTTTTTATAAAGTCGAAAAGTGACCAGATTTACCGGAAGATCTTTTGAGGTAATGATTGTGTAAATTTTATAACAAGGAAAATGATTTAAATAAGAATAATGTTCTTTTATACCTAATTGCTAATGCAACTACAAAATGTGGATTAGTAGATGAATTGAAGGCTTCAGGAAGATAAGAAGAGATTTTATAAAGCCCAAAATAAAATCAACATAAAATAAAGAGAATGATGGCAGAGTGGGGGTGTGGGGGAAGTATAGAACTTCTAAGAGTCGCAGGATTTTAGATTTTTATAATACTAAAAAGCTATTATAGATGAAAAGCAAAGTTTGGGGGGGAAATTACATGGCAATCTATTTTTCATCATTATCGCAATGGTTTATCAATGTTCTCTTCTCTAATGACGCATTTGGAAAAGTTAAAATTTACAATAGGCATTTATAGAAGAGCCCTACTCGTTGTAGATAATGATATGCTCAGAAAAGTTTCAAAGAAAGTGAATCAGGCACAAAGCCGCCCCCTCAATAACAAAACCACCGGACCACTATAGTTGGAATTTAAGAAAAAGAATTCTATAACTGTGAATTGAAAAACAATATATTAATACCCCAGGTATGTTTAAATAATATTTACTATATTTTTTTTGGAGGAAC
>LSSL01000791.1:0-15554 GCA_001953115.1 Smittium mucronatum | reverse complement strand
TAGATTCAGACGGCTTAATGTGTATCAATAGTTGTCATGCCATCTACGAAGGTTTCCAATCTACAAGAACAGAATCTAAACAAGTGGAAATGTCGGATAGAATAGAGCTTTCATGGTATGAAAAAGATCAACTTCATGTATTTTTTAAACAAGTGTCACTATACCGGTACCAATATTGTATTTTTGTTTTTTACTTCCATAAGGTGGAAGTCTGTCAGATTTTTGATGGTATGATTACCAAGGCAACAGTAAAGAATCTAAAAAAAAGAGGATGAGTTTGAGTCTAATATGGAAATTGGTTCCGATATATCAATAGAGATAAAATCTAGAACCAATCGAAATGCATTTTTGGCGCCTATAGATGGAAGAATATACTTTAATCACTATATGGGTTTATTAACTCTGAGAATAAGAGAAAAAAAGATATTGAGTATTTTTTTTCTGACATAGCTAGTTTTTTAAATAGGTTTTATTTCAGAAATTAGGCATTAGTTTTTTATAAAGTCGAAAAGTGACCAGATTTACCGGAAGATCTTTTGAGGTAATGATTGTGTAAATTTTATAACAAGGAAAATGATTTAAATAAGAATAATGTTCTTTTATACCTAATTGCTAATGCAACTACAAAATGTGGATTAGTAGATGAATTGAAGGCTTCAGGAAGATAAGAAGAGATTTTATAAAGCCCAAAATAAAATCAACATAAAATAAAGAGAATGATGGCAGAGTGGGGGTGTGGGGGAAGTATAGAACTTCTAAGAGTCGCAGGATTTTAGATTTTTATAATACTAAAAAGCTATTATAGATGAAAAGCAAAGTTTGGGGGGAAAATTACATGGCAATCTATTTTTCATCATTATCGCAATGGTTTATCAATGTTCTCTTATCTAATGACGCATTTGGAAAAGTTAAAATTTACAATAGGCATTTTTAGAAGAGCCCTACTCGTTGTAGATAATGATATACTCAGAAAAGTTTCAAAAAAAGTGAATCAGGCACAAAGCCGCCCCCTAAATAAAAAAACCACCGGACCACTATAGTTGGAATTTAAGAAAAAGAATTCTATAACTGTGAATTGAAAAACAATATATTAATACCCCAGGTATGTTTAAATAATATTTACTATATTTTTTTTGGAGGAACACGTTTTATCACCAATTCTAAACCAGTGTTTATTCCATTTTATTTATCGACATTTTCTAAACCCAGATAAAAACAGCTGAATGTAATCAATACAAAACTTCTTAAAATACTTAATACTACGAAGCATTAACCAAACCTCAAGTGTGATTTGGAAACTAATTGATTTTATTGACCTAAACATTAATTGTGTTTTTCTTCCATTCTTTCTAGTATGGATATCTGAAGATTAAATATGTATAATTTGGAACATTTTTTTACCGAAAACATCCATCCTTTCGAGAATTGTACAAGACTGTGTCCAGAAATTTTTTCTGAACTAAAAAATTGTAGAGAATTCAAACCCTAAGTTTAATGATAATTTTTTGGGTTGGGAGTGGGGTGATGTAAAAAAAAAATAAGACTCTTGGTACCATTTTTGGAGTGTTTAGGAGTACTGGGAATCCAAGATCACCCAAATACAAGCTTTTAATAAAATTGATATTACCTGGGTTCATTTTTTTTTTTTTAAAAAAAAAGCGATTTATTTAAGAGATGGAAGTTACTCAGCGATAATTCTTTATTTTATAAAAAAAAATGCTTGAAGAGGGATTATAACTCAACGCTACCTAGTGATAATCGATGTTGTCAGATTTTTTTATTTGTTTGTTGTGAGCTTATATAAGTGTGAATGGTTTTGGTTTATGCTCTGGATTAGGAAAAAATTATGGATTGCATATTCCACAAGCCCTAAATAGCAATGTTATTCATTATCCATAAGCCTGTATGAACCTTATGTTTACAAAGATGAGCTTTTAAACTTAATGTTCGTGTTTCTGTTTTGACTAGCTGTTAGTATTGATTTATATAGTTTATTTTTTAGTCGTTTAGTATTTTTCTCAGCTATTATATCTCAGCAGTATTTGATGAGGTAAGCAGCTATTTTTGGCAGCTGTATATGATATCCATTCAATCAAAAGCCAAGTAAAAACACGGTAGTTAAAATTTCTATGAGAGTTTCGCCAACAATGCCCAAAATGGGAAACCCAATCCTATAAGCACTCTAAAGAAATGCTGAGAGCATGTGTTTGATTGGTTGATTTAATTGTTTAAATGTCGATATTTTTACCGCTATTTATTCTCTATAATCGACACTAAGCGCGTATTTTATTGGCCAAAAACACCAATTCTTCCCAAGATACCAACGAATAAGTTGGTTAAAGGAATGCCATTTTAGGAAAAAATGTTCAAATATGGTAAAAACCATAATTTCTTAAATAGATTGCAGCGATTCTAAATACTAGCAATGTCTTGTAGAGTTTTTGTAATTTATTCTTTATATCGCAAATATCCTTTTCTCGAAAATAGTCATAACGTTAAATTTGCATAAAAGTATTAAACTTTTTATTGTATATTCATTACATATCAATTATTGCCTTTTTGCTTTTCGATAATCCATCTGTAAAGCCAGAAAGAGGGAGATATGGTACAGCTACTAGTTTTATCCGGTCTTCCTTGCTCCGGGAAGACAGTGTTTGCAACAAGTCTAGTCAGCAATATCAGTGTAATTATTTTCTACTCCATTATTTTTACCACTTTTTTTTACATATTTTTTTCTTTTAAAAGTATTTGTGGCTATATTCTCTCTCTCCACTTGCAACCTTACAATTTATTTATCATTTTTTTATTTAGAATTGGGTTCGAGTCAGTAGAGACGAAAATATTCCCAAATCTATGTGTGCTGAAAAGGCTAGACTGTTGCTACTAGAGGTAAGTTCTTCCCTCTATCTCCATTTCTTTATTTTTTTTAAAAAAAGTTATTCGTTCATATTTATAGTAAATTAATTTGTTTTTATTTGATGATTTCGAATAGGGAAAAAATGTCGTAGTTGATGCTTACAATTATAACGAGGCAGAAAGAGCCGTATACGTCAAAATGGCCCTTTCAATATATGTTTCCGTCGATTCTTTATTTTTTGATGTTCCATGTAAAGTAAGTACTTTTTCAATTAAAAAAAAAAACTCTTCTTTTTAGTGGATGCGTCAATAAAATATGTTTAAATAGATAAAGCTACCATTTTTTTCTTTGCATGTTTTCTTCTTAATAGATTTGTAAAATCCGTGCTTCCAAGAGGACGATACACCATACTGGAATTGTTGGTTCGTTCGGGGCTGAAGTGGTTTCCAGAATAGATCGGGTGTTTGTAAGCCCCACAACGTACGAAGGATTCAGGTTCTCAATTTGTTTATCGTCGTTCTTCCCAATATTTAGCGAAACAATAGACACAGCATTAGTCTATACAAGAGAACGTCTAGAGTCTATTCTTTTGAATATCGGGTACTCGTCGTCTGAAGATAATATATGTCCCCCAGCTACCATTCAACCACCGGTGGCCGATCCCCCTAACCATAACGTTAATATAAATGTGGGTGTTGATGTCAAACGCTCTGAAAAAACTCAAACTGAATATCCTAATTACGAATCTTTCTATATCAGCTCCTCCAAACCAAATTGTTTAAACAATGGCACTGGACATAGCTCCACCCACCAGAAGTATAGTCGTGATGAAGAATCTCACACTCACGAGCATCGGCCCTCTTTACCATTCTATCGCGATACGAACCCTCATGAAATGGTTCCCCACCACACTCATTCATCTGCTAGTGGTCACGGAAGGCACGAAGAAACTACTTCAAACTACCGGGATAGTTTGAACTTTGACCACAATAACGAACGTCTTCTCGACGAAAAACGGTGCGTAAACCCACACGACAACACCAGTTTCTACTACAAAAAATCTTCCAGTACTTCAAATCGACACAACTCTGAAGCTGGGATTTATGCTCGAGCTGATGATTTTAATCTCCATTCTAGCGAGTCTAAGCCCAAACATTGCCACCATCACCACCACAACCATTACCGCGATGACAGCGATTGTTGTTCTCATGGAGTTACTAAAGTCCATACTGATATCCGCCATAATCGAGACCAGTTCCTAGACAAAAGCTCGGGCATATCCAGAAACATCGAACAAAAGTTCAAGTTTTCGTCAGAACGCGAGTTTGGAGCTTCCGGAGACTGGGGCCGAAATGCTATGCATGCTAATGGCGGTTTGTTCGGCGGGTTTGACCCAAATGCCTCCAGGTTCCGCATGCCAGAACTCAATACTAATATCTCCCCCTTCGCATCTAGCTTTAAATCTGATCTTGACAAGAAACTACATAGCTACTTTTAAATCAAAAACCACCAAAACCATCCCATTTTTACCGCTTTATATCTATTGGAACTTTGACTTTCCTTTTTTTAATTTTTTTTTTTTTTTGTAAATTAAGAAAACCCTTAGAAAATATAATGAAAATTTGATGAAAACATAAATTTAATCGTTTAATTGATGAAAAACTCAAAAAAGAGTATACTTTATGAATTTGTAAAACTACTTGAACAATTTTTGTAAAGATACATTATACTCTGAATCTTTCTTCATGACCTTGGATACAGCCATTTCAAAGTCTTCCTGAGTAACATGAACTCGTCGTTCTCTCAATGCATACATTCCGGCTTCTGTGCAAACACCTTTAACCTCGGCTCCACTGGCTCCGTTCATCCTTTTAGCTATTTTGACTAAATCTATTCCTCTTGTCAAGTTCATTTTTCTGGAATGAATCTTCAGAATATCTGCTCTGGCAATTTCATTTGGTGGGGGGAATTCAATTTTTCTGTCGATTCTTCCAGGTCGCAACAAGGCCGGGTCCAGGATATCGATACGATTTGTAGCCATTATGACCTTAATGTCTTGGGAGGGTTCAAACCCATCTAATTGATTGAGAAGTTCAAGCATAGTACGTTGGACTTCACTGTCTCCACCACCTGAGCCGGATTCCCCTCGAGAAGAACCAATAGAATCGATTTCATCCATGAAAATGATAGAAGGGGCATGTTTCCTTTATGTGATTAAAAAATGTTTAAGATATGAAAGAAAAATAGGAAAAAAAGAAATATCTACCTAGCCATAACAAAGAGTTCCCGAACCATTCTACTGCCTTCACCAATATATTTTTGAACGAGCTCAGAACCAGAAACTCGAATGAAACTACATTCTGTGTGATGAGCCACTGCTCTTGCAAGTAAAGTCTTTCCAGTTCCAGGAGGACCATAAAGGAGCACACCTTTGGGTTGAGCGATACCCAACGCTTCGAACAATTCGGGATGCTTGACGGGTAGTTCGATAACTTCTTTAATTTCTTTAATCTGATTGTCCAATCCTCCAACCATATCATATGTGGAATCAGGAACCTTTTCTACCATCATCAAACTGACTAAAGGATCCACATTACTTGGAAGGATTTTGTGAAGCACGTAAGAATCAGAACGAAGGGCCACGCGAGTGGAAGTGGTTAATTTGCTAGTATCAATGTCAGGGGCTACATCGACCAAGTATTTACCCTCAGGCTGAATCTAAAATCGGATTGATTATTCCAAGGAAGAATTTTAAAAAGAATGAAAGAATTAGATTATAAAAAATAAAACAAGAACTACCTTTACTAAAACTTTATTTTTTCCCATAACTTTAACAACCTCGCCTACAGAAGATCCGGGCTCTTGGAGCAAACCGAGCTCTTCTTTCAGTAACCGGACTAATAATATAATTGAGAAAAAGATTAGGCAAAATTTTAATTAAAAAATATAAAAAATAACCTTTTGAGTTCAAGACATTTCTTTGAGCTTCAAGTCGCTTGAGGTTGTTAGATTTATCGACGATGAGATGCTCGGCTTCTTTAATCTTGCTAATGTAGTAATCTTTAACCTCATTTCTTTCCCCCTGTTCGGAGTTAATGTTTTTAGACTCAATAGCTACTTCTGCCATGTTTGAAAATATTGATGATTAGCCAAAATATATTAAATTCAAAGATGGCTATAAGTAGCTTTCACCAACTGGCAAAATAATACTATTTATGTTGCGTTCTCAAAAAATATTCATCATATTTATTGGCTAATCACAAATTTTGCAATATGATTCGATATTTTTTAAATAACGTCATATACATTCGAATTATTAGCCACAAATAGACCACCTTTGATTTTTGCTAGCCATTCGTTCAATAAATAGCAAAAGTACCAATAGATTTGTAGGTAACTATTTCGAAAGAATTGACAGTCAGCAAATACTGATGTCCAAGGAATCAAAGCCTTATGGTTGTGTTTATTTGCAGTTGCATTTAAACTTCGAGTTATAGCATAAAATGTGTAGAAACCAATTTGGTGCTAAGGAAGAGGATTGTTATAAGTGGGATATAAGGATACAGAGCGATGGATGTTTATCGGGCAATTGCAAGGATTATGTGCAGAGCTTGACTATGCAATCTCCAGAGAAAGTCGATCAATTTTTAGTCAAACCTTCCAATATTTCTTTATACGAATGGATCGATTCTAACATATACATGATCTTAGTATCTTCAGGAACTATGCTTCTCCAATTAGCTACCGATATTAACATGTTGAATTTAAGCTCTGGATCTGAGAACAGCGCTATCTGCAACAAATTATCTCTAAAGCCAGATTTATATCAGATAGAACTGTCGATTTCCGAGAGTGCCCAAACCAATACCTTGCTTTCCATACCCGAAAAACCCATTATTAATGGTAGCTCTCATCCTGGAGCAAATGAGGTCAACGACACCCGCTCCCAAATATTAGTACATTTAGAGGTTATTGATGCGCTCATAAATTCCCTGAAAAACTCTCGAAGAAAGTTTATTCCGAAAAATTCCACAAAAAATATCATTCCAAATAAAAACAAAACAATAGGCTCTGATACTGAACTTGAATCTGCCAATGAGGAGGAAAAAGCCAGATCTATCAACACCAACAAATCGTTTAGAATGTTTAAAGTCGCTGTTGTCAAGATATACGGTATCTTCAAATACGTATATTTTAATTTTCGAGAGTTCTTCGAAAGATTCGAGCACGTTAATTATCTTTATTCCAGACTTGTACTTTTCGCAAATAAGTACAAAGTATTGCCTGAATATGACCTTTTTAACCCCGAAATACCTATCATGTTCACCTCTTGAATCTCTTTCCCTTACTGTGTTTCACATTTTTTAGTTTTTCAAGTCTAAAACAAAACCCCAATTCATACTTACCAACGCCATATTTTAATAAAGGAAAAGAAGTGACACACCAAAAGATCTCTGAAAACACTTTTTTGACTGCAATATCTACTGAGATATCCAAAAATACCCCATTCTAAATCAAATTAGCTTCTTTAAAATGGAAAACTATTTAGCTTTCTTATGTTATGAGATTTAAAAAATGAGGCCTAAATCATAAATAAACCATAACTATAAACCCATGAAGATTGCAGCAAGTATCTTAAAATCAAAGTTTTAGCATAGCTAGGCAATAGACATCTATAAAATAATTAACGGCAAACAGTTTAGTCAAAAAAATAAATCAGTTCTCTGACCAAGAAAATTTGAGCTTTTATCGCTTCAAAGATGCTTCAACAGCATTTATTCCTTTACCAAAGAGATGAAAATCACATATCTACGTATTAAACCATTCTAGAAGATTTTTAGTAAGAACTAAAAACCTAAAAGCATCAAACCTGCTAATTTTTTCAATTACATTTTTTGGTAAAATTTTAAAAAAAATAAGTATAAATGGTCCAAAACTTTTTTTTTATTTGCAATACTTTTCCTTCTATCCTCAATAAACAAATCTAGTGAAACTTAAGTATTTTATCTTTATGTAAGATTAAAAGTGCAATAATCGTCTCTTTTCTAATTCAATTATATTTCAAATTATCGAGTGCCAAAATTAGTGAATTAATCAAAAAATTCTCAAATCCTTAAAAAAATTTTATATAAAGTCGAATCGAAGATTTTTAACGATAGGAAATTTAATATCACCCATAAAACATGTAATAATATATATTAAGTGGACAAATTGATTTTGATAATCAAGGAATATAATTATGATTCAGGTTTATCATTAAAATATAAAAAATTCATCTATCGGAAAAAATGAACCTTCTTTATAACATTCCTGCTCACTTTAATATCGTTAGAATAGATTTTAACTAATAAACAGGATATAAAAACATTTAAAAACTAATTTTTATTTAAAAACGAATGAAGATTAAAAATGGGTTATCAATATTCAAGACTTCAACTTTGGGTATAATAGATGGATTCATACCTAGAGAAGGTAAGACGTACTTTTAGGTTTCTTAAAATAGACTGAGTATACAGTATCTCAGATAGAAGAAATAATTTTTTAAAAATTTTAAAAAATTATTTCTTCTTTTTTTTGGTAGAAATTCGTTTTATACTTCCTAAAACTATAGAATGAAAGTCTTATAAAAACATAAACAATTATAATATAGCTAACCCTAAAGCAACTTTATTTCTGTATTTTTTTAAGATAATTATTTTTAGTCATAATATTTCAGTTGAAATTCATTGAAGTAAGGATTCTTTTTTCGTATAACCCAACAAACGTGTAAGTTTATGACTTTTTTTAACCAATTTATTCAAAAAAAATTATTCTCGAATATCTAAATATACACACTCCTTATAATAAAAAACCTTCTATGTATTTTACTAAAAATTATAATTAATACTTTATAAAATTGCTATGTTCATATTTAACTTTATTCTAATTTTACAGATCAGTATCATTGAAACTTGTCCAATGTAATTCATTTCTTTTTTTGACTTTACATATTATATAACTCATTTTTACATTTAGAAAAGATATATTAATCCCATAAAAAAGTATTTATGTAATAAAATGGGTGGGTTTTTTTTGTAATCAATAATACTTTTTTCTACATTTATACAAAAAAATATTATTATTTTGTGTTTTATAGTATATCCTTAAACATTTTTGCAATTTTCGTTATTGTTTATAGATTGAAAATATGTGGCCAAATGATTCATAATATAATTTATTAGGGACTCATACAAAATATATCTAAACTTTATTATGAAATCTTTTCATGAAAAACCGATTCAGAAAGCCATATACTAGAAGGTAAGATAGGTTCTCTGGATGAATGTGAAATTATAATTATCTAACCAAGATTTATCATAAGTCCAATTTAATTCTTTTAACCATATTTCTATAAATTTTTTTGCAATATTTTTTCAGACCAATCAAAAATCTCAAATGAATATAGATCACTTTAAAATTTCGTGTATAGGTTGTGATTTAAAAATAAATTTTTATGATTTTTTTATTTTTTAGCAGATACATGAAAAAATTTATAGAATAATAAATTTAATTGTCTATACTGCATTGTGTAAAAACTAAATATTGCTAAATATGTTTATTTTATTTAAAAAAACAGATTAGTTTGTTAAATATTTTTTCTAATTTCTAATTTTCATGTAAAATCTTCTGGTCTTTTTAAAAAAGGTAATTCACCCTTAATTTTATTGTTATTTAATGTTTTTTATTTAATTAAAAAGTGATATTATGTTCATTTAAATACTAAAATAACAAAAAATGAATTATTGTGAATTGATAATGGCTTTTTATATATTTTTTTAAATTTTAAATAATTCATATTAATATTTTAAATATTATCTTAACGTCTTCTGTAATAAGTCAATTTTTTTATTAGGATTTAATTTTTGGTATAATATTAATTTTGAATGAAAGAAATAATTATAAAAAACAATTTGTTTTTTTTATAATAATTATTTAAAATCTTTATCAAGAATCAGTAAATATTTTCATTTCATCTTAAATTTTTGAAATTGCTTAGTATTTATATAATAATAGTCAAGAATAATATCCTGCCCTATTATATATATACATATATTGATTCTATTTTTCTTAAATGCATAAGAAATTAAACCGAAAAAATAGTAGAGATTAAAATTAGTGTTAAATTTTGGAAAAATGAAAGGTGATTTAAATATTAGCTCAAAAAAACTAAATTGTAGTTATTTTTTCATTATGTTTTAATTATTTACTTTTAATGTATAACTTGAGTTTATTGATATATACTGAAAAAAAATTATAAAATAAAACTGAAAATAACTTTGAAATTGATTCAAAAAACCAAAAAATTAAATACTCTTGATTATATAATAATTTTGTTATATTAGATATGATAAAATCTTCTTTTAGATAAAAATACAAGTAGCTGAATGAATAATCCTATTTTTTGTCCTTTTTTTCCTTACTTATTTATAAAATTGAAGGTTAAATAAAACACATAAATTATTTTCTTGATTAAAAAAACTGAAACTTTAGTAGAAGTTTTTTTTAAAAAATTAAATTTTTATTAATTTAAGATAATTTGCGAATACGTGAAAATTTTAAAATTATGGCTTATGAATATTATAGAGCAATAATTACTCCAAAAATATATTTAAAAAAATGATAGCAATTTTTGTTTTTTTCAAAAGTAGTATGTAAAATATCTACATTTTTGAAAATTTACTTTAAGTAAATACCATTATTTAAAAATTAAATTATGAAATATTAGAAAAAATCTAGTATATTTATTGAAAATATTTAATTGAGTAGCTTATATTAATTTAAGTTTTTTTAATTATGTATTAAGATCAATTTCAGCCTCATATACTGTTTTTTTCATTAATGAAGTTTTTTTCTTATAATTGATTAGAAATTTTAGATAAAATTGTAAATAAAATATTATAAAGAATTGAAACAAAAAATTTCAGAAAATAATTGTGTGAAAATGAAAATTGTCAAAATATGCCCCAATTTGGTTTATCAAGCCAAACCATGCGCAAGTATTCAATATTAAACCTTTCAAATAAACTTTATAAAAATACTTATGTGATTTTTCTAAGATTAAAAGAGAAAGTGTTTTGATCTCATTTTAAAAGAACAAAATCTAGTTTATTAAATTTAACATAGTAGAATTCACCTCTAATAGAGAAAATAAATATTGTTCAATAAATAAATCTTCTATTAAAATGATTCTATTATATAAAACAGAATCTTATCGAGTGATATCTTATTTATTTCCTGAAACTGTAATCTTTTTTTTTACTCCATTTTCATTATAAATCTTATTAAATAACTTGAATGTGAAAATAAGGAATTTTTATCATTAATATAAATCTAAAAAATAATAAATCGAAGTAATGAGTAATAGAATTTTTCCGGAAGCCAAAAATATATAAAAAGTTAAAATAAAAATGTATTAAATTCACAGAGTATTTATTTCCTGTATATTTTTTATGAAATTTTTTTATAGAAAAGTAATAAATGCAGATTCATTTATTACAGTATTCCTCAAAATTTCGTCATGGGTTTTTGAAAATAACAATTGTTGGAATAAATTTAAAATAAAAAAGCAGATTCTGCACTTTTTAAATACTATTTAGAATTGTAGATATATAAATGTAAATGTAAATATTCCTATTATTATTATAAAAAGTTTGTGTTTAAATATGATAAACCTTTTAAATGCAATTTGATAAAGGGTGAGGTCAAATAAAAATAAGTGAATACAATTTGAAAAACTTGAAAATAAATAAAAAATATTTAAAAAATGTTTTAATTAAGTGAGTTAGATTTGGTCTTAGCTCATCCAATTAGAAAAAGTGTAAAATTTAATTCGTATTTAGAGATATCGATTAAGAATATAGTAAAAAAACCCCCATGGGCTTATTTTAGTTAATCTATGCTCCTAAAATATTCAAAAACTCAAATTTGGAAATAAAATAGAAGTTTTATAATTATAAAATCCATATTAACATTTTTCATATCAAAACTTTATTTTTTTTCTTTTTTTTTTTGGTCCCACTTTTTTCAAATTGCATTTGAAAAGGTGTAGTCTATTTTTATGCAAATATAAAGTTTAAAAAATGTTATTTTTTTGCTAAATCGCATTTTATAGGTACAGAGAAGAAAAAAATAATTGTGTGCATTAGCTTAACCTATTGAAGTCATTAAAATTATTGTTGGTACACATAAATTCCTGTTAAAATTACAAAAGAATTTAAAATATTAATACATGAAAAAATATTACGACTATCGAAGCATCTAAATATATATATTAAATGCTGTTAATTTGGATAATTTTCACTTTTATGATTTTTGATTCAGTAAATAATATATTTTTTATAGCTTTTTGTATTATACTTTATAGTTAATTGATATTTTTTTTTATAAAAATTTTATTGAAAATTTTTTGATTATAAAAAAATTTTATAGAGCAATCTTTACTAAAAAAACTTATACATCGGTAATTTTTACCCAAATTAAAATATTCAAAAAATAATTAATAAAAAATAAAAATAGAACTTACTATTGATTATTTTATTTTTATATATCCTTGAAAGTATTCTAAATATTAAATAAAAAAGACTCAAACCACATTATTCATGAAATTAAACATTATTTAGGGTGATTTTTTATAAAATATTATTTAGCGATTTTTAGAAAAAAGTTTATAATAAAGGTTTAATGATTATTTATATAAATTTAAATATCTATATAAATTATTTTATATAAAAAAATATAAATGGTAAACATTGATGCCTTCATAATTAATTTCATTTAACTAAAAATAATTTTATTATCAAAATTTCTCGAAATTTTGAGACTAGTCTAGAATCTTTTTGATATTTTATTTATATTAATTAAGAAAAAAATGAATTCTTATAAAATAAAATTATAAATATCTATTATTATAATAAATAAATTTTATTTGATTTTCATATAGTACCTGTTTTTTACCAACTTAAAAGTTCAAATTATCGATAATACTTAACAAAAAGAAACTGGATTTTTATTTTAACACCAAATCAAACAGACTAAGATTTTAATATTCTAAAATATTAAAATTAAAACTGAATATATTTACTGTATATTAAATACATGATGGTGGAAATTTTATTTTATATTTGCTGCATTAGCATATCCATATCAATATACATGTAAATATTTTTAATAAAAATAAAATTGGGTTAAAAAATAAAGCTTTTCCCATTTAATTTAGAATTTAATAAAAAAAATAATTATTTAGGGTAATGAATAATATAATTTTATCTATTATTATTATTTTAAAATAAATTAGTAGTTGAAGAAACTGGTAATATTCTACAAAATTATAAAAAGATAAATAATAATGCTCTTTTAAATTTTAAATTTTGAAGCAGTATAAAATATAATTAATTTAAAATTCAATTTATATGCAAATTGATTTACTTATAAAATTGGATTTACTTTTTTAATAATTTTTTGTAGATCAGATAAAAATATATAAATATTTGTATATTTGAAATAATTTTCGACTATGTAAAAAAAAAATTTATTGAAATATTAAACAAAAAAAATCCCTAAATTAGGATGATTCATATTCATAAAAGGTGGTTAATATTTGATATAAAATAACAATAAAATAAATAAATAAAATTTATTATTATTATTATTATTATTTTAAAGGGATTTTATTTATAACGTTAAAATACTAGACGAAACTAAAATAAACTAAAATATTTATTAATTCATCAATTGATTTATTTTATCCCACTCCCATCTGTTTATCTAGCGACTCAGTACATACCGGTCGTACTTCAAGGCAAAATATTAAATAAAAGATCAATTTTTAAAAAAAGTTCTCCATTATTGATTTGAAAATACAAATTATTTTTTTATGTGGATAATCTAGATAAAATAAAATAAAACTAGTATTAACTATTCCGCTAATATGATAAAATTTTAAAATTAAATAAACATATATATATATATCGTAAAACATTTTACTTTATTCATAATAATAATAATAGAATTAATGGGATGTATTTATATAGCTTTATAAGTTTAAAAATGCAATAATTATTTTCTTGTATAAATAAAAAATGATTTAAACTCTATTAATAGCCCTGGTATATGATTATGATAAAATTTCAGAATTTACGCTTTTTCACAGTTTTCTTTAAAAAATGAAAATTTTCGTGATTAAAAAATATTTATAAATATCAAATTATTATCCCAAATAAGAATGAATTTTTTTTTAAAAAAAAAAAAAAAACTAGTGTGCAATTTATTAATTTTTAATCTATTTCTTATTAATCTATTTAACAAATTCATTACAAATATTGGTCAAATTTTTTCTTAAAATCACTTTTATATAATCATAAGTGCGTAAAATGAATATTCAAAATCTAACTGCTTTAAAAATTGCATATTAAGATGTCATTTGTATAGTCTAATAATCTGCAAAAAAATATGTGGAAATGGTTTTTAGAATTTTTTATTTTACAAAAAATATTTGATGTAAAAACTTTTGGATTTTTTTTTTTTAAAAAGTAGTTTATAAATATCAAAAAAACTCTTTTTTGTATGATATAATTATATAAACTTTTGGAACAAATCAGAATTTTATATACTAAACATAACCATATATCTAACTCTGATATAATATGAAAATGATATTTATAACTATTTTTCCTTCAAAAATAATAATTCCATTGGCTATAATTTAATAAGTTCAGAACATAAATGTGAAAATTGGCTATATAAAACGGAATCATTCAAAAAAAACTTAACAATTTCAATAGAAACACACGATGAATTTTCGTTGTTAATAGGATAATATTTTAATTCATTTAATTTATGCCTCAATAAAAAAAATAGGGATCGCAAATAAATTTGCAGTTTTATTAAAGTATAAAATAGCATAGAGTTCTATTCCATGATAAAAAAGACAAGTAGGTACAATAAATAAATCTAATAAATGAATCTCTTAAAAAATATGATAAAATATAAATCTGTAAAATTAGCTAAATTTGTCTCAAAAGCTTTATTTTCAAAAAAATAATTTAAATTGACCTTTTCTTAGCATAACACAGTAATTTTATTTAAAGAAAAGATTTAACACAATTTTTCTATAATCCAACAATTTAAAATTTATTGCACAAAGTAGTATTAATTTTAAGATTACTTGGACTAAAGTTTATTTTGATAGAAAAATATGTTGAATAAATCGTATTTAACTTAGATTTTCTTTATTAAAAATACCATATTTGTTAATAGAGGTCGCATTAAAAATATATATGACAAAAAATTCAATTAAATGACTTAATAAATGTTTTTTCATGAGAGTCGAAATCTGGATGTTTTTTTTGGTGTAATACGAAGATTTAAAAATCTTTGAAGGTGGTTCTAGTAATATAAAAATTTTCAATTATAATTTTATATTCAAGATATGTCACATGTGTATGTAAAATTTAAATCTTTTTATAAAATGTTATAAATATTTTCTAGATTCATAATATGCATTTTAAAATACTAAAATTAAAAAAATATATATCCTAAAGGAGAAAAAAGTAAAAATTCTGGTTAAATAAATTGAATAAATTTTTCTAATAATAAAATAACTCTTAAATAAATTTTTTATATTTATCTACTTTAAATACTAAAAAGAAAATAATCACAA
>LSSL01000790.1:0-12751 GCA_001953115.1 Smittium mucronatum | reverse complement strand
GAATTAAGCTCTTTGTCAATGAAAAATAGTTAATTGAAGCTACTGAGCTCCTATTCAGAGACTAATTATAACAGGATTAATAAAATTAGGCACCTATCCAAACGTGGGATTGATCTAAAATGCTTTCCTATAAATAGCTTTTTGACGCTGAGATCAGTCTGAATGTCGAAAGCTGAACTTGTGCGCTAGAATATGTCTCAGCCGCGATAAGCGACCGGTTCCTTCTGTTTATATATGGTCCACCTCTGGAACCTCCGTCCTCAAAATCGCTGTGCACTGTCTCCACTACTCCCAACCAAGAATAATACGAGGCTGTGTGTAATTTTGGTTTATTGTACTTCGAAAAGTACACTATTAAGCCCCTAAAACACGACAAGGTATTTCAATATTAGGAGTCTAACTTTTCTTTTCTTATAGAAATAATATTAAAATATATATTAAAAAAATTCTAAAATAATAAACCCTCAACTTTAACGCAAAAATTTTTGGATTAAAAATACTCTAAATTTTAGAATTAGTACCAATTTTTTTTTACTCAATTCAAAACCATTATCCATAATTTTATAATTTAAAGATACCCTTAAAGAGATATAAAAACAGAAGTAATTATATTTTGATATAATTTATTAAATAAAAAAAACAGTCTAAATATAAACAAAAATTTCATTGAGTAACTCTTTAACTAAATATTTTATGAAAGATATAAATTTATAAAAAGGAATTTTATTTTGGGACTAATAGTTTTAATTAAATAATATTTATGTTTGATGTCTGCTTTTTTCCCCACTTATTCCAGATATAAGGAAATTTGTGGAGATTTTTAAAAATATAAAATAAAATTTTATTTATTTTTCAAGCACACCCCTCCCCCCCACCTAAATTTTTCATATTATGATAAAGTTTATAAAAATTTCAAGAATTTTTTTAATCATAAGTTAAATTTTAACTTTAAACTGATTCATTTATGAAAGTATAAAGAAATAAATTTTTTAAAAAAAAATCTGGAATCGGAATCTGGAATCTAGAATTTTATGGACCTAAATATTTTTAAATTAGATATCAATTTTTCGGCCCGACCAATTTTTTATCTACACACAATAAATTTATTTATTTATGTTACCGAGTATGTGAGGTGCCAAAAAAATGAATCTAATTTTATGTAGCTTTACTCAAAACATTAATATATCTCAATTATATTTTTTTATCGAGTTAAATTTATTTTCTGGTCCTCATAGTATTGGAATTTTTTAAAATAAAAATAAAATTCTTTCCCTTTAATTAATAAAATGTTCAAGAATCCATAATAATATGAGATTTTAAGATTTAATCTGTTTAGTGCGGGAGGATTCATTAATAATGTTGAAACTCATATTTATAAAGGATTTTTTTATTTAATTTTTTTGAAAAAATTTGTCTTAATATTTATTACTGTATTTGAAAATATAGAAAAAATCCATTCGATTCTATAAAAATACAAAAATATAAAAAAATATAAAAATTTAGTAACATAATTTTTTTGAAGTTTAATTAAATTTTATAAATTCAGTAGAAAATACGGATAAAACTTGTAGATTTTAAATATATATCTATTCATAAAGTAAAAAAAAAAAAGCTTTTTGAATTTTTTGAATTTTTTTTATAAGCTTAAATTTTTAAAAAAATTTAGAGTTATTTTGTTTTTAATTTTTCTAGATAAAAAATTTATATGAAAGGGTTCTATTCAGAAATTTTTTGTATATTTACAAAATATTAAAAAATGGTATTGGTTTGATTTTTTATAAAAATAGTTTTAGAATTTAAACATAGAAAAGAAAAATATACTGAAAACCAAAATTATTTTATTTTATTAATGTGGAACTTTAAAAAAATAAAAAACATGCTTTGTAAATAAAATCAGTGTTATAAGCGTTGTGTATTAAAGAATCTGTTCTGGTCGAAAAAATATTTAAATATTGATTTTTGAAACTTGGTAAATTTCTTCAAAAAAAAAAATGTTCTCATTTCTTTAGAAAAGACAGGTAAAAAAAATGAAATATTTATGAATGAAAAAATCATAAGAGCGCTGAGAAAATAGGTTTTTATATTTAAATTGAGTGTAAAAATTATTCCCCAGACCCTCTTTTTTTAGATATTTATAGATAGTTATAATTTTGATAAAGTATAGACTATCTGTGTAGTAAATTTTATTAAAGTAATTTCTATTTTATTATTATTAGAACTTAAAGAAGAAAATTATTCAAAAAAAAATTCATATAATCGTACAGATATAAGCCAATTTAATTTATGTTAATATCATTTTGATCCAAGTTCTTTCGGGATATACAACACGAAACTTGCTCTAATTTTAATATAGTTTTATTAATCACAGTAACATTTTAAATATAAAAAATATAAAAAATACTTTCCACACCCATATAAACAATTAATCACACTTTAAAAAACAAACCATAAAGAAAAAAATATTTAAATTTGATTATCTCATAAAAAACCCACATTAAAAATCACATTCACTATCAAATTAGTAATCATATATCACATATATATATCCTTATTTTTGGATATAATATAATATTTGAAATCAGAAACATTGATTAATAGTTAATTAAAAAAAAATTCGTATTAAAAAAAGTAAATCCGAATCAAAAAATTATATTTAATGTAAAAATATATTTTATGCTATATTATTACAATTAAGTATCTTATATTTTCAGATAAAGTTATTTTTTACCACTTGTTTTATTCTATTTATATATAAGGAACAATTTTAATGAAAATTGACTAAATTCTGGATCGATAAAAATATTTTTTTGGTATGAGGGTTTTCTGATTGTATAAAAAATGATGATTTGGGTTAATTAACACAGGTCTATTTTAAAAAAAATTGATGGGGTTTTTTATCATATTTTTTGTGAATACTTCACTTTTTAACTTCTTAATAATCCCAATTTATTGTTGTATTTAGATCAGAGGCTCTAAAATGATTTTCCCATCCCTTAATTGTTCATATTTCTTTATTATATATGAGAGTCCAATTTTTATTTCAATCAAACTAAATATCCATAATTCTTCAAAAAAATTTAGGCGGAGAAGCTATTACATCATAAGAGAAATCCGAATAATAAAATAAATTTTGTGATATCTAAAAAAAATAAAATAGAAAAATGCCCAAAGATGTATAAGTTTTTTTCGCATAAGAAACTTCGTGAATATTGGAGAAAATTCTACCATAATTAATAAAAGCAAAAAATTTCATAATAAAAAGTGATAAATAATATAAAGCTGCTATAAAATATGAGTTTTTTTAACCCCCCACCCCCCAAATATCACTCAGAAAATCCCCGATTTTTATTATACACAATCAAAAAAAAATGTATATTTAAAAAAAATTATAGCTATTTCAAAAAAAAAAAAAATCGGAGAATGGAGTATGATAAAAAAAATAAAATCCATTCATTTTCACAAAAGATACAATTTCAAAAGTGGTTACATATTCATAATATGTATTTTCTATGCGGGTGTGACACTTATCTAGGTGTGTGATTTTTGTGGTTATATTAAGACCTAAGTGATATTTAGCAAATATCTAACTTATTCTATGATTAATTTATTAAACTTGCAAGAATTTTAAAGAATAATAAAAAAAAATTGTCAGATTTTTTAATGTACCAATAAAAAAGGAAATTTTCAAATTTTGTATTGATGACTGGATTCCTGTATAATATTCATTTTTGTTCCTAGAAGCTATTTAAAATTTTGAAATAATTATGAAACTAAAGTGGATTTATTTTTTATTCGAAACTGATAAAAATTATGTTAAGATAATGTGAAGCATATTTAAAAATAGTCATAAGATGCTCTCCTCAAATCTTCTGATATTTCAGACATGTAAATATATTTATATATATATTTAACCCCACAAAATCTTATCTTGTATTTGGCTAATGTTAGAGACTTTTTTTGAAGTTTCGAAATTAAAATAAGAATTTTGAATAAAACGGATATTAATGATTTTGAGTGTGAAAATTATATTCTGCTGGGTCAATTTTCTCAAAGTTTTATTTTTAAAAGTTAAAATTATAAGTGTAATGATACTACAATATATCAATATTTTTAGTATTTAGTTGAAACAGAATAATTTAAACGTGATCTCTATTATAATACTCATAATATTTTAATGGGACGTTTATAAATATATTATTAAAATATTGGTTATTAAGCTACAAAAAATGCACCATTTTAAAAATAAGATTAAGCAAGTAATAATAAATTTTGAATTAATCTATAATATGCCTTAGAATTCTTGGATGTTTTTATAAATGATTGAAACTTATTTATAAGCAAAAATGAATGGAACCCCTAAAAAATAATTGTTATTGCGTCAATAAATTAATTTTTGGAACTCAAAAAATTATTGATTTATTTTTTTAATAAAAAAAACATAATTGTGAAAAATAAAAAAAAGTTTAATGGATGCAAAGTATTTGGAGTTGATATTTCTATTATCTTTCTCTTTCATAACATACTCATAAAACTGTCAATTTATTCGGTATTTTTCGAAAGTCATATTTTAAACGATTATTGTGCGATGAAATTATCCAGAGTTATAAGTAGAGGCTTTATGAACCATTTATTCAAAATTAACAAATTATAAATCCATATGATTCGAAAAATATATTAATATTTATGAAAATCTTGAATAGAATCCTGTATTTTTTAATTCAAACTCGTGTTAGCTTAAAAGTTTCGCTGGAAGAATATATCATTTCTAAATAGGAAATGCATAGCAGTTACAACATTGCTATTACCGAATAGTTATTTACTAATATTGAAATTCCAAAATTTTAAAGAAAAATAGTTTTTTTATTATTTTTAGAGTGAAATTAAGCTTAATTCAAAACAAAATTTAATTCATGCACAAGGTTTGAAATATGATGTTTTATTGGACTATTAATAATGCTTTTGAAAATTGGTTTGGTGATACTTAAAAAACTATGAAATTCAATTAATAGATAATTAGATAAATAGGAAATGGGATCAATATCACATGGGTCTCAACATAAAAACAAAAATCTCGCATTCTCATAAAAAATATACATATCTCTTAAATTTTATTTAAGTTAATAAAAAGTTATAAAAACTAATTTAAAAAAATTCAAAATTTTCAAAATTTTCTTCATCCAACCCCCTTCTTCCGCTCTAATAGCTCCATACCTCGGAGGAATTCGTTCAAGGGCGCTGTGGAATCACTTAAATTCTGAAGTTTAAGATAGTTATATGGTTTCAAATTTCGAATTTCTAGCAAAATATTTTTTATCCATCTTGCACTGCCTGTACTCAGACGGCAATAATGTCCCTTGCGGGAAATTTTCCGTTTAACCCTCTAAAGTATTTTTTCCCCTTTTTAAAACAACCCCAAATCTTTAATACTTATGAAGGGCCTTTATTATTTGATATGTTATTAAGATGGGATATTATGAGGTCCATGTTCCCTACAACTACAAGTACATGAATTAACATAACCTAATATGGGCACACACCTAATTTGCTCAAAAAGATCAGCTTCTTATAGTTTGATTTAATGGGATCTTTAACACGGCCCCATGTAGAAATTTTATCTATGTAAGTCTTTTAAATGTGTCATTCTAGTCAAGGAAACTCAGTGAGATATAAAAAGAAATAATAAATTTGTATATTAGAAAATTCCACTGGATAATAAAAGCTTGTATCAATAAAAATGAGAATCGTTGCTGAGAACAATATGACTATGTATAAAAATCGGAAGGGAAAAAGCGAAGTTTACAAGTCACCAGTTTCGACATAAAGTCCGTCAAGAATTTCTTGATAGTAGACTCTAGCCTCATTTCGCTTTAATTTAAGAGTAGGAGACAAGATAGCACCGACCTCGAATGGATTAGATTCTATGTAGATGTTCCTTACGTTTTCAAATCCCTTCAAATCACGGGATCGACCCCAAGCAGACAAATTCTTGACTACAGCCTTGCGGACACCCACATTTTTGCAAATATCAACTAGAGGTTCATCTTTATTGTAGGTATATCCTTCGATTTTAGCAGACTTTAGGAATTTGATCAAGAGTTCTGGATCAGGAACAATGACACCAACGAGGTAAGATTTCAGTGAGTTTCCGTAGATGAATGCTTGAGAGACGATTGGGTTGTCGACATAGACATTTTCGACTTTTTCAGGAGCAACATATTCACCTTGACTAAGTTTGAAGAGATTCTTTTTGCGATCAATGATCTTTAGACGGCCGAGATTGTCGAAAAGACCGATGTCTCCAGTGTGGCAGAACCCGTCGGCATCAAGAGTTTCAGCTGTTTTTTCGGGGCTTTTATAGTACTCTTTAAATATTCCGCTACCGGCTACACAAACTTCACCTCTGGGGAAAGGCTTATCAGTAGAAAGATATCCCAATTCAGGAACATCGACCAATTTGATCATAGCGTTGGGGAAGGGAGTGCCGACAGTTCCTGAATCAACATCAGTGTTTGTGGTTAGAGAACAAGCACCAGTAGTTTCAGTACTGCCGTAACCTTCATGAACTTCGGAACTGAAACAAATTCTCATGAAATCAAGGGACTCAGCACTGATTGGAGCGGATCCAGAAACAATAAGTTTGATACGACCACCGAGCTTCTCTTTAACCTTTGAGAAAACAAGACGATCCCAGATCCAATGTTTGTTTTCACCTGAAGGAATATAATTCTTTTTGACACCAAATGCGTACTTGAATAGAGCAGCAGCAATACCACCTTTCTTTTCAATTTCACCATAAACTTTATCTTTGATGCGAGAAAACAGTCTTG
Organism: Smittium mucronatum; assembly: GCA_001953115.1. Classification (NCBI taxonomy): domain Eukaryota; kingdom Fungi; phylum Kickxellomycota; class Harpellomycetes; order Harpellales; family Legeriomycetaceae; genus Smittium; species Smittium mucronatum. Next base: position 5,924 of record LSSL01000790.1, on the reverse strand, counting down.
GGACACCAACAAAGATAGAAGGTTTCAAATCATAGATATCTTCAACTATCTTAGCAACGTTACCGCGGGAGAAACCGATTTGGCAGCCACGGGATATAAGCATGTGGATGAGGAAACGTTCAAGGATATGAGCAAGGGGAAGGAAGGATAAGTAGGAATCAGTGTTGTTGATAGACTCAATCTGTTTGGTATCAATAAAGAAATTCAATGATTCAATAGCAGATAAAAAGTTTTTCTGAACCAAAACCACTCCTTTTGGCATACCAGTAGTACCACTAGTATAGCAAATGGTCAGGTTAGAGTCCAAGCCAGCTTTAGTAACGAAATCGACAGGACTATCACTTCCAGATTTTTCAACATCGGTGAAAGAAAGAAGATCAATTCCACAGGATTTACTCTTTTTGGCAAGTTCCTCTGTAATATTGTCCATAACGATGAGCTTTTTAACTACATCATTGATTTGATCAGCTATAGTCAACAAGAACTCGGCACGATCGCTAGAACATGCAATTACTGAAAGTTCAGCTTCGTGAACGATATGAACAATCGCTTCACTCCCGAGGGTGTCATAAAGAGGAATGGGATAAACATCAAAAGATAAAGAGCCGAATTCGGTGATTAGCTAAAAAAAAAGAATCCATATTAATAAAAAATTTAGCAACTCGACAAATATCAAAAAAGGGTAAGGTAGTTTGGTTGGATTTGGAAGAAAAGAAAAGAAAAATACCCATTCAGTTCTGTTTTTAGAAAATACACCGATGTGATCACCTTGCTTCATACCGTTATTAATAATACCAGAACTAAAAAATATTAAAATGTATAAATAAATATGAAAAATCGGAGAGATAATGTGAGACCAAAATACCCGAAGTTGGAGAAGCGAGTGTGAAACTGTTTATAAGTCAACCAAGTATAAGGACCGAAATTACCTTTATCATCCAAAGCAGGCCTATAGCCAACGATTTCCTTATTTTCTAAGTTAAAATATGCGAAATAAAGGTTAGATAAGATAAGGAAGCCTAGTGATAAAATTTAAAACATTTTCATAATATTCAGAAATTGAAAAAAAAAGAAGATCGAGACATGAATACCTCCATGTCTTTTCATTGCGTCGAGATAGGATTCAACAACATTATTGATTCCAGCTGGAGCAACCTTAAGCTGACCATCCTTAATATATCTGTTTACCCTTGGCTAATATAAAAAAAGAGAGGTAAACTATAGAGAGCTTGAGGGTAACTAGCGCTTTTATACGAATAATAAAATTCAGGAAGTGAACAAACCTTAGTCTCTCCAGCCTTGGCGGGATAATTTTCCAACTCAATAGATGTTGCTACAGACATGCTTTGAAGAATATCAGATAATGTAGGTGATTGAATTAAGAAGGTATGTTAAAAGTAATATGATTGATAATTTCCAGCTTAAGTATTAAATTCAAAAATGAAAATAGAGCTAAAATTAAAGTTAAATTAAGATATTAGGATCGCGAGGATGTTTCAAGATTTTGAAAAAAATGTTAGAGTGGATTTGAATTAGATTAATATACTTTCACAATCAGTATTGAGAAACTTAAATAAAATCAAAATATGTGTAACTCCAAGTGAAATGTGAAATAGTCATTCCCTAAAAGCCTCCAAGATGTCTTTACTTTATTTTGCTAATCAACTGATCTGCATTTTATCCAATTAATGTTCGTTAATGCTGTCTTCTAATTTTAACCGAATCATATGCACTACTCGGCAATTTATATGTCTTTTCCAACAACCAATAGCTGAAATAATGGCCTAATATAGATATATTATTATATATCAAGGACCTGTTTCATTTTTCTTATTAGGGGAAAAACATGATTCTCAACTCATTATTGGAGGGGTCATCATTTTAACTATTAATGAAATGCCGCTGTAAAGGCTCCAATTACGGAAATTTACGTGATCAACATAACATTTACACTTTATGGAATTACCCCTTATTATAAATTTGTATTAGAAGAATTTATTTATTCGATAATTCCCAAAGAAAACACGGTAACTTTTGATATTAAATACACGGTAATATTATGTGGACTAGCCAAGTGGAGAATAGATGGCTCGAGTTAGTGACATTTAAAATACCCAGATTTTATATTTGCCGATTCTATTATCTATAAAAATCCCAATTGAATTCAATACAATATTATAGCTAATAGAAAGTGTGTATTTGAGTTTAATTTAGTCAAAAATTCTAAAATTTGCATGTTTTGTGTACCCAAACCTTTAAGGGATTCATGCGGTGGAAATGCGTAATAGGAATCGTTGCAAATGATATTTATTGCACTTAAAACGGAATAGATATGATCAAGAATCATGATTGGCAAGCGGCGGGGGCTAAATAGACAACATCTCTATCTGCTATATTTTCCTTAGATAAAAGTTGCTGTAATTTGGCAAAAATCGTTTATTTACTAGGACTTTTTGAAGATGTTTTAATGCAACCTTATATCTAGATTTTATTTTTTCCTCACTACTCGCAATATTTTGGCAATTTGGGAATATCAAATGTTTTAGTTTAGAATCTAGCTGCTATATTTCCAGAAATATTCAATATTATTAATTGCAAACTATTCTGATGAATTACCTCAAAAGAAAAGACGTTATTATTAAAAAAGCTCATAAAAGAAATATTAGCACCTACCTTTAGCTGATCTTTTCAAATTATTGGCATATTCCTCTATTTATCTTGATATATCCATCCAATAGCAGCTTATGAACTATAGATAAAACAAATTGGCAACATATAAATATGTTTTTTGTATCATGGAATTAACAAATCGGCAATAAGTACAATATTGAGAACACAATTGAGTGACGTGACTGGAGGCCCATTTGCAATTACCTCATAGACATTTAGTCTACCTTTTGACCACTAATAATTTTTGATTAATTGCTTTTAATCTAAAGTCATATTCCGGTGGATTTCTTTATTATTACTGGCTTTTTTTTAATCTTGGGTTTTAATAGGTGAACTATTTAGGTGAAATGCCCTGTAGGGTGACGTGACTGGAGGCCTATTTCCAATTTACCTCCAAGATATTTCGCCTACTTTTTGATTACTAAAATTTTTCGATTAATTGCTTTTAGAAAAAGTGCATATTACAATGGAATTATTTATTTTTACTGGTCTTTTGTTTTTTAATCTTGGCTTGTAATAGGTTGGCTCAGTAGGCGAAATGTCCTGTAGGCCTTCAGTCCTGAAACCATACAAAATAAAATCACGTGCGAATAGCAAAAACCGAGCTATACTTTGAAAAATAAATCGTTGATTTTAATATTTTGATAATCCACTGGATAAAAATATACCATCTTCTTTCATTCTCAAAAGCCACTTAACTCCTTCCATCTTATTAAAACAGTCATATGGAAAACCCACCAGTTTATAAACTAGGATTTAAAATAAATGTCATTAGAGTCTGTTGATTGTCTGTTTTTTTTGGCAAGGCTAAGTTTTCTAAATCACATTTAATACATGTGTGACTGTTTCAAGTATCAGCTCATCCCTTATGTCAACATGGACATTTCATGGTTTTTCTCTTCATCAACATCAAAATTACCATTATAGTTCGTTGGCTCTAACTATGGGCTCATACGCCTTCATTTATATTTTTTTATAGCTCAGCTCTCTAGCTTCCAAGTATGAAACATTTTGTTTCCTCTCAAACTTTATGGTGTATGCTCGTTATTGGTTGTGTTAAATTAAAACTATGTGAAACATAAAAGTAAAAGAATAGTTGACTTATGGATTTTATTTTATGCTTTTGACAAAGACCACGTCTCTCCGCACATCCTCTTTTTACTGGAATTCCCAACTTAACTCCATTACTATACTCTGGTCACAAGTAAGGAAAAAATTTTCTATTTCGAAATAAAAATTTAAAGAAAATAATCTTAATTATGTTGGTAATAAAACTTCACCTGGTTCTTATATGATCTTGAGCAAGTATTGATTGCGGTATAGAATATGTAATTTCTCGACTAAAATAATATTATGAAATCATCACATATAGACGAACACGTGTAAAATATATTATGTAAGATGATAATAGTGATTCACAAAATCTCAAATATATACGAGATTCTTTTCAAGCCCAGACGGTTTTTTCCTACAAGTCTTATAGACCGATTTTACATCAGTATATTACTGGCTTAATGACTATGTAGTTTTCAAAATTGTGGCAAACTTGCTTAATTTAGAATTTTCCAAATTATTATTTGCTACAATTTGATTTTAATCGAATAAAAAGAAGCTCATTAATAATCAGTATTTTTACTAAAAATGAAGTAAGAAACTCTTATAAGTAAAACGTCTGGCGTGTCTAAGAATCTGCCATATATGGGAGATTCTCTATAAGACCAAACACTTTCCTACTAAATTTTTACCACTTTCCTAATTTGGAAATAAATAGTTAAAAGCACTTACAAACTTATTGGTTAATATGGAAATTAAAATTACAAAAAGAAATTATCTATTGGCAAAATTTTGAAAATTTATTCGAGAAAATATTTTTCCATTTATATTGATTTGAAAATGATATAATTTTGTTGTAGCCAATGGTTTACATAGTAAAAAAAAGTCCGGTCTTGAAAAGAATCTCCCATATATAAGGATTTCGTAAATGCACTTTTAAAGGGGGGGGGCGTTTACACAAAATTACTTTTGGATTTTCAGAGAAAAAGCAATGAGCATAAATTATTTAAAAAGTGGTCGAGAAGGTGGGGTGAATGTATGAAGAGTTATTTCTTTCAGGGACTAAGTTATTAATTAGCCCTTTCCGGTATGAAAAATGTATTACATTCTCATGTGAAATTCAACATTTACTATTCGACGAAAATTAAGGTTAAGCCAATTATTAAATGTAAAATAAAATAAAAGTTTTGAGTTGGCTAAAAAATGATGACACTCTAATATCCCAGGCTCTTGGCTCTTTCAGGGCAAACGGTACAAAAATGGCTTTTATTTTTCCGACAATTTTATTATTGCGATTATAATATTTATACATCATTGGATAAATCAAGGAGTTGGTACAATTGAAATCGTTAACATTTAAAAATACATCGAGACACAAACCTAAGCCTGGAAAGGGTTGAAGGCTAAAGATACCCTCCCGGGGTATACAAATTGGCTATATTTGGTCCTTTCACAAACCGTAATTTTTGATAATGTGTCCCGGACAGCTATCTTTTATATTTTTATTGGTAGTGTTCAGCGGAAATCGGAATATTTGGCCAATAAAATATCTTGATTATACGGGTTGATGATTTCCTATTTAGAATTGTTGCTTATCAGCAACTAACCCTTTTTTTTCGGGTCCTTAAAATAACATTTTATTTTATTTTGCAGTGCAAAAATCTCATTCAGACTAGAATAAGACTGCTAAGTGACTTCTTTTTATACGTTGTACTATTCTTGGTTGGGTGTAGTGGAGACAGCGCACAGCGTTGCACTATTCTTGGTTGGGAGTAATGGAGATAGCGCACAGCGATTCGGAGGACAGCGATTCCAGAGGAGGACCATCTAGAAACAGGAGGAACCGATCGTTTAGCACAGCTGAGATATAGTCTAGTGCACAAGTCCAGCGTTTGACAGTCAGACGGATCTCAGCGTCTAACAGCTATTTGTAGGAAAGCCATGTCGATCAATCCCACGTTTGGGTAGGAGCCTAATTTTATTAATCCTGTTAGAAGTAGGCTCTGACTAGGAGCTCAATAGCTTCAATGAACTGTTGTGTATTGACAAAGAGCTTAATTCATGACTGCACGTAACCTCAGTCATCCAGCCTACTTGAAGCAATGCCAGGGAGGGTCTTTCGGTTGGTAGATTGCACCCTTTTCCCGTAGGTACGCAGCCGGTAGTCCATAAGAGGAGCTTATTGTAGTTAGGATAATAGT
>LSSL01000789.1:0-12497 GCA_001953115.1 Smittium mucronatum | reverse complement strand
ATCGTTTAGCACAGCTGAGACATATTCTAGTACACAATTCCAGCGTTCGACAGTCAGACGGATCTCAGCGTCTAACAGCTATTTGTAGGAAAGCCATGTCGATCAATCCCACGTTTGGTTAGGAGCCTAATTTTATTAATTCTGTTAGAAGTAGGCTCTGACTAGGAGCTCAGTAGATTAAATGAACTATCGTTCATTGAAAAAGAGCTTAATTCTTGACCTCATGTAACCTCGGTAATCCAGCCTAGTTGAAGCAATGCAAGTGGGGTCTTTCGGTTGGTAAATTGCACCCTTCTCTCGTAGGTACGCAGCCGGTAGTCCGGCAAAGGAGCTTATTTTAGTTAGGATAATATTGTTTTCTGTATACCTTTTTCTTTTTTTCATATTTTTTAGTATGGTTATTAATGGCGTTATCTTACAATAAAATTCCGTGATAAAAAAAATCGTCAATAACAGTAGATAAGCCCATGAACCAAAAAAAATAGTCATAATTGTATTCATATCTCATTATTCTTTTATAGCAAGCATTCTCTATCTCTGAAAATCTTTTCTCGCCCTCAAAAATCAAAACAGAAAACGTTGGCTTAGTTATTGGATTAAGATTTATTTTAAATTTTAAATTATTACTAATATAAACCTGACCAGTTAAATATGTTATGAAACATTGACTTATTACTAAAACGAGATTTTCATGAGAGATTATGATTAATTTTAGTCAATATTGTAAATTTACTAATTCATAAAAATTATACTCTTCCAAATCTCAAGTACTTGTTCTTATTATTATAATGCTAAAAACAAAAATTTATCTACAGAATTTCTTAATTTTGTATTATCATCCTTCCTTTAAACTTCCTTTTCATTCTCTACCCTCAAATAAAAAATCTTTAAATGCCCCCTCAATCGATATGGATAAATGATTGTATAAAATATAATATATATTTTGCGAAAAAATAAATTATTCAATTAAATTATTAAATTTTCATTCAATAGATTTTAGTTACTTCTCATTATTTAATTCACTACTACGCTAAGTTATAGCACCTAAATACATAAATTTACCATCAGCGTAGATCATATATTCGTTTCTTATTAGTAATATGAATCTATATTAAGCCCCAATTTGATTCGATATCGAGAGAAAGCGCTTTTTTTTACCAAATCTAACCGTAGAAAGTAAGCTTTAATCTCTATATTTATAAAATCTTTTTATAAACTCTTTAAGGTCAAAAACACTAATAAATGAATATAAATTTTTAAAAAATATTTTTTAGGAATTTATTCACTGGCGCATGTAATATATCTTAAAAATGAACAATTATTTTTCTGTAACATAATTTAGAAATAAACCTCAATAAACTTATAAAAGATGATTTTACACATCTGATGTTTTTTATTAATATTATTTATTGATTAATTTAAAAAAAACAAAAAAATTATAATATAATCTCATTCTTTTCTTAAAATACTGGTAGTTTTTCATATACTCTTAGTTCTTCCTCTCTTTTTAATAGGGTAAGTAACATGTAAAATAATACAAGATTTTCAGAATTTTTAAGCTCTGCATAAACATGGTTACACTTCCAGTTCTTATTGAATGTTACACATGAAAATGCTATATCTCTAAAGCTTAAAATTCTCATTTTTCTTTGTAAAACCGTCAATTTATTGAAAAATCATTTCATTTAATTTAGAATGTTGGTTGTATTCGTTTTCAATTTATCAACCATATCCTCAGAAAGATGAGGATTTTTTTCCATAATAAGAAATGGTTTTTGATTTTAAAGAGTTTGACATAATTATGAGCTCAAATATATTTTCACTAGAAAATGCTGAAGATTATATTGCTTTATCAGAACAGAACACTTTATTTGTCTCTATATCTCCAAAAAAATTGATAAATATTTTCGGTAATTCGATAATATTTTGTTTCCTCCTATTTATGTAACTGTATTTTAGCGTCAAATTAAACTTTTCAGGTCCATTTTTTGTGCTAGGAGCAAAATTTTGATATCCCTCATACCAGTTTCGGTTTTTCTCGAAACATTTTTTTTATATTATCCAATACATCATGAAGGTAAGAAAACTCATAATATTTCCTAAGGAATAAGCTCCATGATAAATTAAATTTAGTCTCATTTCTTAGGTTTTGGATAAAATGTAAGTTCGATTTAATTATTTCTTTCATAAAAGGGTTCGCATATTTGATACAAGTTATCAATTTCTCCATATACGTGCCCAAAAGTTGTTTTTTTATGTTAGAATTATAAATTTGGGTTTTATATGGGATTTGAGGTACAGTATCTGTTACTAAATTAATAATGATGAAACTATTCCCAAATCTTAAAAGTTCTTCCTCAATCGCTTTAAGTATCTATAGTATGGTGCTTTCTGGTTCATTTTGTATAATTCATAATAAAACTGGAATGGAATATTTTTTGTATTCAGAAATCCCCACTTCTACAGTTGGATAACCCAAATCCAATAATTTATAGATCAGTTCAATGTGAAAATTTTGATAAACTTAAAAATATTATATAAGCTTTTTGGATGTTAAAATTATTTTAGTAGATTTTTCTTCTGACTTGAAAATCAAAACAGATAGCTTTTCATGGTCGGAATAAGATTTCGAATACAGTATTCTATTATTTTTCTAACAGTAAAATCAAACAATATTCTTTTTTTCTTTCTTATAATCCCTGTTTCCAAGTATATTTTGGGGTATTCGATATTTATTCCTCTTTCAAACAAATCCATTTTGATATGGAATGGCTTTTTAGACACGTATATATAATTTCAATTGTTAATGAAATTGGCTTGTTCTTTTCTTTATTTATACACCCTTCTGCGTGATTAAACCGAAAAGATGTTCTGCACTCATCTAAATTATGGATTTTTTCAATTTTCATAAGAGCATGGCAAAAAACTTACTTTTTATTATAGCAGTAGTAGCAAGTTGTAGAGTATAGTTTTGGCACGGAAATTTTTTTGATATTCTATTTTTTCCTAATACCATCTGCTGGTTCAGTGCTAAAAATAGGAAAACTCCATGATGCCATTTTAAAAGTAGTTATAATAAAATATACTTATTGCTTTATTTTATTTTATTTTTATTTTACGCAGAATTTATGCTGATTACTTTATAAATTAAAAACGATATTCCATTTTTTAAAGGACAAATTGCAAAAATAGTCAAAATAAATTGACTCAATTACATAATTGACAAATAGAAGCATACATATCTAGTATTAAAAAAGAGCATTAATTAACTAGGAAAAAAAATCCATTAATTACTGATATATCAATTGGGTTAAACTATTTAAGCTTTTAAAACCACTATTTATCTTAACATAAGGTCAAATTTCCATATTTTTACTTCAAAAAAGCTTTTATTTATATGTTTGAAATATGAAAAAATAGTGACTAAGAGAACCTTAATTCGCCTTTACTCAGCTATAAAAAACATAGTTTTTAGATGTATTTATCTCGAATACCGCATGTTTTTTGATGATTAAATATTGATAATTTTGATTTATACATTAAGAAAATAGAAAAAAAGAAAAAAAAGCTGAAGCTTATTGTAGGGCCTAGTCGTTGTTTAAATATTTTTCTGTGATGAAATTAATAAGAGAGTCAAGTTACATCTTTTTAAATACTTTTTTGAATTTTCACATTAAAATTATGCCTTATTACTGTCATAAATGTTCCACAACTTTATATTTTAAAGATAACTGTGTAATGAGAACAATAAATATAATACATTACATGTGATGAAGTTTAAGATTTAAATAGTTTGATTTATTATTTTCCGTTTCTACTAAAATTTTCGAGAATTTAATTAAATATCCTTTTTATCATCTAAAAAATGAAATTAAGTGAAGAATGTTGCAAAAACACCTTAATCCTAACAAAGATCCGGAAAAGACTATTTTATTACATGATAAAGTTTCGCTTTTCCAAATATGGTATTTCAAATAAACCTAAAACAGTAAAATTATTATATCTTTCGATATAAATCATATTTATGATCTTTTTTTAAAAACAACCAAGTTCGATTAATACAAAAATTTTAATTCGATCATTATCAGATTCATAATATTTATCAGCATACCCAACTCCTCATTAAAATCTTGGTTAGTCCAACAAATTTTCTGACCTACTTTTATTTCAGCTATCTTAATATTATCTCTACTTTAAAAAACGTACTTCAGAGCTAATTGCTTTGAAAATTACTAGGATAGAAAGTATTCTTAACCGTTAAATCATTGCTTTTGTGAATCTAGATTATATTATTTCAGTGTTTTTAATCATTAGAAACATTATTTTAAAATTTCTTAGCCAGAAATTTACCTAAAAACTGACATGTTCTACTTTAAAAAGTAGTGAACTGTTGGTTTTGGGGCAGTTTTAAGGGTCATAATGTTTTTAAAAACTTAATCATATGTAAGCCTAATATAGGACGGTAATCATCGTAGTTTTTTGACTGACCAATTAATTCTCTGGTTATTTTTTATTACTAATGTTTTACGCTTCCATTTGCCAATTACGGAATCACGTCGATTTATTTTGACTATTTTTGAAAATATTTTGAAATCTGACTATCTTTGCAAAAAGTTTCAAAATTTTGACTATTTTTGCAATTTGCCCTTTCTTAAAATGATATCACAATTATAAAGTATGTTTATTTTTAATATATGGGAGATTCTGTTCAAGACCAGACGTTTTTTTCCCACAAGTCTTATAGATTGATTTTACTTAGGTATACTAATGGCTTAATAACTATGTATTTATTCCAAAATTGCAAAAAGCTTGCTTAATTTAGATTTTTCCAGATCAGTATTAGAACAACAAATTTTAATCAAATAAAAATATACCCATTAATAATTAATATTTTTACTAAAAGGAAATAAGAAATTCTTATAAGTTAAACTTAAAGTATGTATAAGAATCTGCCAGATAATGTAATCAATGCACTCCAGTAATATGGATAAAAGAAATAAAGGCTCATAAACTTTAAACATTTTTTATTTGTTGGATTTAAAAAAACACAACATAGACATCCAATTAAATTTTATTATGATTTTGTTGATTTTCGCAAGATTTTGAAGATATGAAACGCAGGGGGATTTTTTTTTTAGAGATATAGTTGTAATCTTGGATAATAATATAAGATTTTGTATTGGGAGATATATTTTTTTGAGATAAAATATTTTCAACCATTTTTATTTACAGGGGGTTTCATTCCAATAGACCCTTTTTTTCATTCTAATAGACCTTTTTTTTCATTCCAATAGACCCATTTGTTAGATTTGCGGGGTTATTTTTTTGATGAAAATAAAAAAGCGTTACCATTGTACTGAATAATTATTTATACCAATCAAAAAGAAGAAACTTATAATACCTAAGAACAATAAATTTTTAACCAATAAAGACATTATTAATGCCTATAAGTTAACCCTTTCAGTGACAATGATACAAAAAATGGCTTTCACTTTTTGCTCAATGTTTTTATTAGGCTAATATTTACTGTATACCATTGGATAAATCAAGAGGTTGGGCCAATTGAAAGGGCTGATTTGAACAAATAGGAGTGATGCTTAAATTTGTGTACGGAAAGAGTTAAAGTGAATTTTTAGCTATAAGAATGACCCCACAGGTTCAGAAAAAAATGTCCATTAAAATGAAAAAAAGTGTCTATTGGAATAAAAAAAGGTTCTATTGGAATGAAAAACTCTGTAATTAAAATCAAAAGGTAGCAAATGGGAGATTCTTTTTAAGACCAGACTTTTTTACTACTGTGCAAACTATTAGATACACTTGAAATAATTATAAAACAGTCCAATTAAAATAGAAAAACATGCAGGCTCTAATAAATTACAACACTTTACCAGTAGAAAATCAGCCTCTAAAATTCATATTTTGATTTAACCAATGATTTTGTAAGTGTTTTTAGTTCTGTATTTCCAAATTAGGAAAGTAGTAAAAATATAGTAGGAAAGTGTCCGCTCTCAATTAGAATCTCCCAAATAGTAATTTAGAAAAATCTAAATTAAGAAAGTTTTTTGCAATTTTGAAAGCTATACATAATTATTAAGCCAATGTATATCTAGCTAAAATCGGTCTATAAGACTTGTCGGAAAAAAACGTCTGGTCTTGAAAAGAATCTCCCATATAGGAGATTCTTAACAAGACCAGAGTTTTTTTTACTGTGTAAACCATTGGCTACTATTGGATTTATTTAAAACCATACCAATAAAAATAGAAAAACATACTGGATAGACTAAATTTTCAACCTTTTACCAATAGAAAATTAGATTCTAAAATTCATTTTTTGAATTACCCAATAAATCTATTTTTATCTTAGAACCATATTTTCAAATTAGGAAAGTAGTAAAAATTTGGTAGGAAAGTGCCCGCTCTAAAAGAGAATCTCGCATATAAATGGAAGATTTTTCTTGAGAATAGATGCTTTTCTGTTAAATTTTAACAACTTTCCTAATTTGGAAAAGCTAACAATTCTTAATATATAAATTTATTGGTTAGTTCAAATTTAATAATTCAAGAAGAACTTTCCTATTGGCAAAACATAGAAATTTTATTAGAGCTGGATTGGTTTTCCATTTTTATTGGTTTGGTGATGATAATTTTTTTTGTAGCCAATGGCTTATATAGTAAAAAAATAGCCTGGCATAAAAAATAATAACCCAAGTAAAAAGTTGTGAACGTATTATAAATGAAATATTCGTATAAATTTCCCGTAAAAAAAAAGAAATATTCGTTTTCAGATCAGACTTTTATTTACTATGTAAACTATTGGCAAAAAATGATTAAATCATCACCATGCCAATAAAAATGTAGGGCATACTGGATTTAATATAATTTCCGCTTTTATAGTAAAAGATTTCTTTTATTTAATTCCAATTCATGATAACATAATAAATTTATATATCGAATACTAGAGATATTTCCAAATTAGGAAAGTATAAAAATTTAATAGCAAGGTATCGGATTTCACAGAGAAAATGCATAATGGCAATCCAGTAAAAATGGTGATTATGCGCGTTCATTAGTATACGAATGGTTGGCGTTTGAAACATCTACACGCTGTGTTGTTCAATAGGTGATCCTGTTAGCCTGGCAATGACAAAATCGAGCGACTCAATGAAAGTCTAATATATAGATCGGGCATGGCAATTGGCCCGCAAGTGACAATCCAGAATGTGCATTACTCCCGATTGAGACTTGCGTGAAAAAGGATAGAGAAATTACTCCCATTTGAGACTTATAGCGATCGGCAGATGCTAAATCAAGCTCAATGGATGAGTATCTCGGAGACTCAAAATGTGGTGTTTACATAATAGATAACCCATATGGTTTCGTTTGGAGGTTCGCAATATTGAATTCTCAAAATTCGATCAGAAGCCAGTAGAGCCCTGCTGCAAAAACATTAAACAAGTATTTAACATCATATAAATAACCAGCTATTAATTGTCCCATTATTCCAGCACATTATACATTTTCCCGGCTTCTAATAGTATATCGTTTCTTTCTCTTATAGCTGGCTTCAATTCTTCACTTTCACTTTCGCTTTTGGATTTTGGATTATAAATTTTTTAGAAATTCATTATGGTCGGTTTGCTGGGTTCTCCACAAGTGAAGAAGTCATCTTCGTTTTTTTACCCCTCTCTTCCCATCGAGGGTGCTGGTTCTGCCCAGTTTAGTAATAGATTGCTTCTTTTGGCTGTGCTTACTACTCCTTATTTCTTTAAGTATGTATTAGGATTTGGTTGGACTACTTACTTGATCTTCGCCATCATCCTTGCCTTACCCATTGGCGGCATTAGTTTGGTCTATGGTTCATGGTTCCAACCTTACCCCTCTGATCAAAGATTTGGTCTCCCTGGAAAGCCTATGGATTCCTATTTTGAGATAGTTGATCCTGAGTTGCAATCCCAACTTAGAGGTAGTAAGAAAATCCCCATGGAGCTGTTCTTTGAAAGCTATTTTGAAGGCAAGATCAATCTTAAAGGCGATTGTCTCGAGATTTTTGAAAACAGATACGATTGGGCTTCCTTCGGCTTAACCCTTGGTCAAATTAAATTCTTTATTTTCCAATTTATTCCTGAGCTCTTATTCCACAATCGTTCCCAAGATGAGTCTCAAGTTCGTGATCATTATGACCGTGGGGATGACTTTTATAACGCTTTTTTAGGCGAGACCATGATTTATACCACTGGCTTAGTTTCTGATCCTTCAAGGAAAGAAACTCTTGAAGAACTGCAAAACAATAAATTAAAAGATGTGTGTGAACGCCTTCAATTGAGGGAGGGCGATAGACATATTGATATTGGATGCGGATGGGGTACTCTCGTTAACTACGCTGCCAAGAATTACAAGACTGATTCTGTCGGTTTAACTCTAGGCGTCAATCAAGCTGAATATGGTAACAAAAAGGCCTCGGAGCTGGGCACACTGGAAAATGCCAAAATTTTGTGTATGGATTACAGAGACGCTCCTCGACGTCCTAAATACAACAAAATCTCTTGTTTGGAAATGGCTGAGCACGTTGGAATCCGCAAGTTCAATGAATTTCTCTTACAGATTAAGGATATGCTTGAAGATGATGGTCTTTTCTACCTCCAAATCGCTGGCTTGAGATCTGCTTGGCAATATGAGGATTTCGTTTGGGGATTGTTTATGGCCAAATATGTCTTCCCTGGAGCAGATGCCAGTTGTCCTTTGAACTGGGTCGTTAATCAACTGGAAACTGCTGGATTCGAAGTGCGCTCTGTCGATACTGTTGGTATTCACTATTCTGCCACTATCGGAAGATGGTATGAAAATTGGATGCTCAATAAAGACATGATCATAAAAAATTACGGCAAACGCTGGTTCCGCATATGGGAAATCTTCCTCTCATGGTCCACTATTGTTGCTAGACAGGGTACATCTACTTGCTTTCAAATCTTGGCTCATAAAAATTTGAACTCATATGATAGAGCTTCATTGATTCGCCCTCCATTTGGTTCTTTTTAACTATACTTTTCTTTTAATTTCTATCTTATTTATTTTCGAGATATGGCTTTGTTTTTGTTTTTGATTTTAAATTTTGTTAAATTTTACTTTTGAATTTATTTCAAGTGCATTGTACGTATATTTACTTATTGAGTGACCAGTTTTCCTGATATCCTGTAAATAATTGTGGTGATTTTTATGTCACGTATGGTTTTAAAACTTATTATCTATTTACTAATATTTCTTGCCAATTTTTTTATGTTATGTTATCCATCACTAATAGTGGATATTAACTGGTGGTACTTAAATTTTTCTAGAGTCAAATCTATAATGCCTCGAATTGTCGAGCCTCTTGTTTATATGGTGTATAAACTTGTAATTTTTTTGATATTAAAACTGTGATGGTTGATTGTTGATAATACAACTTTTCTTTGATATTATTACTAGCTCATGGTACAATAATTAACTGGGATGAATATACAGTTCAGATAAATTATAGAGGATAAATTATAATAAAATTTAAATGGTGATTCAGTTGATCTGGATTAATTAATGTGCCTCGTTGGATTATTTTTGAACTATGAAAAATGATTGATAACTCACTCCACAAACAAATAAACCTAGACAGATTGACTCAAATGCCATGCTCTAATAAGATATATTTCATATATCTTAACATTTATTATCTACCTTTTTGACCAATACCCTACAATTAAAATTAATTATATGGCGGGGATGCAGCTTTTTAATAGCTTTAATAGTCAGACTGTTTAAACACCGAAATAATTTAAGCTTTAAAGTCAGTTAATCTGCTGAAATCCCCGCAGTCATTTGGGTAATCGGGATTTTATTATAGAATGAAAATAATTTAAATGAATTGTGGAGATGTGGATATGAATTCGTCACTTTTTCCTCAGGATTAAAGCTGTATAATTTAATTTGGTGTAAAAGTAAATAGTTAATATATAAAATATAATGTTTTTATTAAAATCCTAAATTACACGTGCAACTATTATCTAGTATCCTTTGAACAAGGTAAATTAATGAATTGAGATGTATTGACCACATGAGTATATTTTAAATCATAGTTTTTATATATTTATATCTAAAAATCCTCTTTACAAAAAATAATATAAATATGTTACTATTTTGGCACATTTCCCAGTAAAAATATGAGAATAATCAGCCTTATTCATTTTACATTTGATTCAGATCTTTGTCGCTAGAGTTTATATTTGGTTAATCTCATAACAGAACACATTTTTTTTATTTTTTTTTGCTGTGGAACACTCTCACAAACATTTATCTAGCTTTATCAATGAGGGTCGTGTATACCTCATCAATTTTGGCCATTTTGAGCTTGGCTCAAACCACTCTCGCAAGAGATGAGAATTATGAAATTGAGAACCAAATCTACTATGACGTCCTGGATAATGTTCTTCAGCAAGTCCCGATTTCTCCTCAATCAGGTCCAGCTGCTATTCAACAACCTCCTCCGCCTTCATCGTTTCAATCACCACCACCAGGTAATTCAGCCCCTCCAGTAGGTAGCCCAAGATCTGAACAACCAATTCAGCCCGCCTCTTCTAATCAAGCTGTTCCTGCTATCCCAGCTATCTCTTCTAATCTTATCAGTCCTGCTACACCACCCCCATCTCCTGTCTTACCAGTAAATGTTCATATGAACGGGAGTCTTGGAGGGAGAAAATTGAAAAAGTATCTCATAAAGGCTGATAACAAGGCTGTAAACATTGCTCGCACCATAAATGCTGTAAAAGGAACTAAGCCAAAGCTAGCCGCTAAGTTGGAGAGGAAGCTCGAGAAAATTAAGAAAAGAATAAATAGGGTTTTGAATAAGATTCAAAAAAAAGTCAGCCCTGAAAAGTTTGCAAGTATCGCAGCAAAAATCAAGATTAATAATCCCGCAACAGATCTTACAGCTAAACCAGCTCCATTCAAAAAATTGACCAGAAGAAAAAAAGCTAAAAAGCTGGCCAGAAGAGCAATTATAAGCTCTAAAGTAGCTCGCAAGCTAATTCGTAAAATAAAAATGGTGAAAAAAGAAGGGGATTATAAAAAAGCTCGCAGATTGTCAAAGAGATTGAAAAAGGTAAAGAAATACCGTTCAAGATCTTTGAAAAAACTCAAAAGAATGGTAAGACCAAAGATTTATAGAATGATAAAGAAGAGATCAAGCTTAAGAGTCAGAAAAAGTCATGGTCGTAAAGGTGGTAGGGGCCTTTATAGAAAGAGAAGAGGTTTGAAAGGAATAAGAAGTCGCAGAAGATCTAGAGCAATGAGACGCAGAAGAGCTAGAGCGATGAGACGCAGAAGACACAGAAGATCAAGATCTTTGAGACACAGAAGACACAGAAGATCAAGATCTTTGAGAAACAAGCAAAGAAGCCTTGTACGCAGATTTAAGAGATGCTCGAAGAGATGTTGCAGGAGATGTGTTGGAAGATGTCTTAGAAAGGCTATTCGTCATTTGAAAAGAGGAGGTAGATGTTCTGGACACAGATGCAGACATAGATGTCGCCATGGGGGTTGTCGTAGACGCAGGCACAGACACAGACATGGTCATAGACGTAGACATGGTCACAGACGTAGACACGGTCACAGACATAGAAAGGGGTCTCTAAGACTTAAAGTCGATCTTAGAACATATGCGGATAAAGAATTGAAATCGATTATTTAGGACTTTATTCGTTTTAGATTAATTAGTTATATTACATTGCTTAAATAAACTATAAAATTCACAGATAAAATCATATTTATACTAAAAATACACATCAGCACACGACTCACAGTTATTACACTTGGAAATTATTATTGCTCTATATTTTTAATTAGGTTAAAATAATTAAAACGATAAAAAAATTCTTTTTGCTATAAGATATAAGAAATTTCTTTTGATTTTTCTTTTTTAACACATTATTTTTTTCTTATAACCTCAAAACAACTATACTAAAAATAGTAATAAAAAAAAAGGAAAAAGAAAAGGCTATTTTCCTAACTACAGTAAGCTTTCATGTCTAGCTACAGACTCAGTAACTAAAGGAAAAGAATATATTCATTACCGAAAGTTGCATCTTGATATTTTTTTCAACTAGGATGGATAACCACTCTCTCTCTCCTTTAGATTTTTTTAGTTGAATTAGAAAATAAAAGTGCAGAATTCCATTATCAAAAAAAGTTTATTTCTATTGCCATTTCTGGGAATAGCCGCAGTGCCAACTCTCTCTCTCTCCTTTAGATTTTTTTATTTGAATTAGCCAATAAAATTTCTGAATTCCATTACCAAAAAAAAAGTTTATTTCTATTTCCATTTTTTATATTTCGACACTAAGCCAGCTGCTTAAAGCTGACCAGATAGTACCAGAGAGCTGTATATTGTATACAGGCTATCTGTACTTAGTGTTTATCAATAACTAAACGCTCTGATAAGAAAAAAAGAGCAGGAAAGCAAAAAAAAAAAAAAA
>LSSL01000788.1:0-12529 GCA_001953115.1 Smittium mucronatum | reverse complement strand
TTCAGATCCCCCCCCCCCCTCCCTTTTCCTTATTAATCGCCAGTTTCTTGATCTCTTGCCGTATTTTTCTACATTTAATTCAAGTACTCCTTTTAGTTAATCTCAAATTACACTAAATTCATCAATAAATAATCTAATCTGCCACTTTTCTTTAGTGTTTTAAATTTCCGCTTTTTTTTTAATAATTCTTCTATTTTTATTTTTTTTTGGTACAAAATCCTATATATGTTTTTAATAGCTTTTTTTATTTGAAATTCAGAAAGTTTTAGTTATCACAAAATACTCATGTCATAATTTTTATTTATTTACAGTGATTGTTATATATATTCTAAAAATAATTTAATACTTTTTTTTTTTTTACTACATTCGTCTTGCAAATTTCTAAAAAAATAAACTAAACCAATTCCGACTGAAATACCATCGTCTATAAAAAAAAACAAACTCCCCTCACTACTTTCTGTTATCACTGGATATGGCTCTATTCTTAACTATTCCAAGCTCTATCAAGTTTCTTGTTGAATTTCTTATTTTAAAATGGTTTACATCAAGGCTTCCAGGAGAGCATATAAACTGGCAGTAAATATCATTTTGATTCTTTTGCTTCAATCTCTTGACTGTCCCTGATATTTCAGTTTCATCATCGCTTCTTTTTTTCTTTTGTTGTATCCAGAACGGAGACTTATCAGGACTTATCATTGATTCTTTTAATAGTTTATCAATTGCAATAGCTTTATTTTCTGCCGGTCCTAAATCCATTCTTAATGCTGATCTGAACTTTGGTTTTGGTTTTGATCTGATACTCTCACCCATAGAAACATTTTTCCTACCAACTCTAAAGTATTTATCAGTTGACTGGTCATAAGAATTACTATTTGTCGTTCCGAGCGCTTCATTCAATGTCCTGGCCTTAGAATTACCAATACTTGTATCAAAAGAGCCGTAATTTTTCTTTACAAGATTTAGTATGTCTTCACTTCTGGAAATGGTTCGTTTTCTACTTTTACCAGAATTTAGAATGGAATTCTCAATTTCGGAATTTTCATCCTTGTTCATATTCAATAAGCCCTCTACATCTATACTATCTTCCAAATCAAAGTCATCCCTGTAACAAATGTTATCATTACCAAGCAATATTTCATCTTGTATCGTTTCAAAATCACCAGATTTTTCTAGAAAGATACTTGTCAAATTGTGGGGGTCAGAGACACATTTAAAATCTGGATACCTTTCTTGGGGTGTTCTATTGAACTTTACATTTCCTTCTTCATTAGAAAGACCTTCCAATCCAAGACTTGTTCGATGCTTTTTCATTCCTGGCAAGGCTAGAATCTGTCCAGTATTATCCAAGTTTGGAATTCGTAAATTTTCGGTTGATTTAATCGAGTTTCTTAAGTCGTAATTAGGCGTTTTAGGTATATTCTCATCAATAAGAATTGGATCGTTTGTTTTAGCTGATGATTGTAAGATTTTTTCATCGGCGGTTTTAACGGGCGAGCTCTTGGATAAATTAATGACCTTGGAATTTTGCTTTTTTTTCAGAACTTTAGATGTTATCAGGACACAGGAATCTACTGTTTCTTCGTCTGAGTATTGGGAAGAAATCTCTAATGGATCATTTTCAAAAGTTTTAACTGAATTTATATTAGGCATTGTTAAGAATTTATTTTTAGCAGGATCTATATTAGGCCTTTTAATGGGTTTTGAAGGTATTTTTGCTGGTTTTTTTGAAACTGAATTCTTTGCTAGTTTATTTGTTATTTCATGGGTTTCATTGGAAGATTCGATTACAATAATAGGCGAACTTCCAATTGAAGATCGACGCAAAGTATTTATCTCGTTCGATTTTGTTTTATTCGATTTTTTTGTGCCAGAAAATTCCGTAATAAATTCGGTATCTTGGGCTTTAGAAGAGTGTAGCAGGTTATTTTTTTGAGAAGGTGCACTTATGTTCAGTTGAGATTTTGTTGGTGATGAAAGTGGTGGTCTTCCACGTTTTTTTCCAGGACTAGTCATAGATTTTGCTGATTCAGGTTTCTTTGAATCTCCTGTTCTAGGTCTTCCTGGACCTCTTTTGGATTTAACAGGTGTATTTTTGGTGTGGAAATTCTCTGATTTATGTCGTCGAGGTCTTCCTGGTTTTCTTTTAAAACCTTTTAAAGGTGTTTTAGTACCAATTTCATCTAAAAAAATATACATACAAAAGATAAAAATAGTAATGTAACGGTTCAAACATAAAATATTTGACAAGTAGACATGATAAAAAAAATACCATCATTATGATTCTCATTTCTTTTCGAATCATTTACAGGATTCTTTTGGAGTTCCAAGATATTGGAAATATTGATTTTTTTAGATTCATATTGATCCCGAGGAAGTTTGCCATTAAGGCACACTTGATCATTTTCATCAAGGCCAGCTCTTTGGCTAAAATTAAGGGGTCTGGATGTACTAGCTATATCATCCTTATATATATCATCGTTATTAGCATCGAAATCCAACCCGGAATCTGATTGGGAAAAAGACCTGGTAAAGGAATTGGAGTTAGTACCAGAATCATACTTAAGATCTAAATTAGAGTTGTAATTTGAGTCAATTTCAACAAAAACAGCCTCTTTATTGGTTTTCTCAGCAGACTTTGGAATTTTGACTGTATCTTTGCTATCATTGAAAGACTTTGAAATGAAACTAATTATAGGCTCAGAATCGCTCACCATCATAAATCCTTCATTATGTATTTCCACAGTATCTCCGGAGCAATTGCTTATTTGGGATTGAGAGGATTTCGCGGACTTGGCCAGATTTTTTACTTTTCCGAAAACTTTTTCCTGAATGTCAGATGTAGCCAACTCCAAATTTTTTAAACTTTCATCATTTTCATAGCTAGTAGCCTTTGAGTGATTTTTTGTTTTTTCTAATTGAAGATGAGGGCTTGGGTTGAGAGAAAGATCATATTTAGGGATTTGGGGGGATTGAAGTAGATCTTGGCCAAATTGAACTGACTCTTTCATGGGAAAAGAGGCTTGGGATAACAAAAAAGGGTCGGTGTTTTCTGGGAGAGATTCGGAATCTACGTCAGAATCATTTATTTTCGTTGATTCAGCAATAACACCAATTTTTGGGTTTGAAAAGTTGGAGATCTCTTGAGACACTATACTGGAATCTAAAACATGATCTAGAGAGTCATTAAATAGAATATTAGCGGTAGAATTATGGGGAGGTTCCAAAGCTGATGCATTTTGTTCAACTAACTCAACTTTTAATTCATTTTGGGGGTTATGAGACAGGGAAATTCTGTCGTAGTCATTTTTGACCTTTGGATGGGAAGATAAGTCTTTTGGTGTATTTAATATATTATTTTCAAAAGTTTTTTTAAACTCAATATTCTCCGAGCTTAAAGATTTGTCTTCGAAAGTATCCATATTAGAGCTGTCGGATTCAATAAAATTTAAATTCTCGAATGTAGAGACTATATCACTTTCATATACATTAACTTGATTGGAGCGAGAATATGAGTTTTCGTCTTCTTCATTTTCAGTTCCATTGAAACTTTCAAGATTGGCGCCAATTTCAAATCCATGTAATTTTTTCGAACCAAAATCAAGGATTTCCATATTCTCTGATCCATCATCAGTACCCGTCGTTACATCGTCATTTAAAAAATCTATTTTATCCCAATCTGAACCCAATCTATCCATTTCTATAGACTTTTTTTTTCCTGATGAGCTGTTTTCAAAAGTATCGCATATATTTTCAAGACTATTATTAGAAAAGCTGCTAGGAGAATTATATGTTTCATGATCAGCTGAAGGGTTTGAACCAATTTTAGGATCGGGTGTGTGTGGTTTTTGAGAAAATAGTGAAGGTCGAATGGGTTCTAATGATTCTGACAAGTCATGAGAAAGATTTTCAGATAAATCGGAATCATTTTTTTCTCCTAAAAGAGAAGCTGGAGTCAAGGTAAGGGGAGGGGATTTTATTGGAGAGTCGGCATCGCTAAGGTGAGGCGAATTATTCGTATTTATGATGGAGTTCTGGGCATCAGAGGAATTCATATTCACTGAGGAGCCGTTTGATATCCTTTTATTTTTTCTGCTAACGTAATTCTTGTAAGATTCAACAATGCGATTCAGGGAGGATTGTGTGTTGGAGTCTACATTAGGCGTTTCAGATTTGAGGGGAAGATTATTAAGGGATATGGACGAGGGAGAGAATACCGGTTCGATTTTGACTTTTTGGGTATGGGTGGGAGAGTTTTCAATAAGGGAGTCAGTTTTAGAAATGTTATCTTCGAGAACCTGGGAGTTTGAAAATTCACTGGAGGAGTTGAAGGGGCTGTTTTTAGTTGGTTTTAAAATTTCAGGATTTTCTATTTGCAGATCATTATTTAATGAAGAATGGGAAAGATTTCTGCTTGAGTCTGGAAAGCCATAAAAAACAAAAGTGGAAGTATTATCTGATTTTGAACTGTTAATTGCATTGGGATTGTTACTAAGAAGGGATGTATGGGGAATAGAACTAACTATATTGTCAAAATGGGAAGTGGGGTCATTGTTTATTGATTGACTAAA
The DNA here is from genome assembly GCA_001953115.1 of Smittium mucronatum. NCBI lineage: Eukaryota > Fungi > Kickxellomycota > Harpellomycetes > Harpellales > Legeriomycetaceae > Smittium > Smittium mucronatum. Next base: position 7,961 of record LSSL01000788.1, on the reverse strand, counting down.
AAAAATATCGTTTTCTTCAGTATCGAAATCATAATTTAAATCAGAGTCGAAATGCTGTAGAGTATTTTTTTCGCCACAAATACCAGTTAATTCAATATCAAGACTGTCTATGGGTTTAAAATAAATAAATAAAAATAAGATTCAAGAAAAATATATCCGTGAAAAAAAAAGTGGATATAGGCAATAAGACATATTAAAAGCAATTGTAAGGAATGAATATAGGTTTTTTACTGTTTTTGGTATTTTCGGGACTAGTGAGTGTTTTTGAGAAATTCTGGGATGGGGAGTGAACCTTTGAATCCAGCAAAGGAGATGAGATTGGTGATGTGGACGAGGATGTGGGTGAGGGTGAGGACAGAGGTTTAGTAAACTCCTGAGTTAATAAAGAATCAAGGGGAAAGTCGTTAGAATTTACACTAAAGGATTTCTTGGGATGATTAAGACTTTGAGTTTTTTGAATAGGAGCCAATTCTAAAGAGTTATTGGATAAAATGCTTTCAGAAATTCTGTCATCGGGATCCAATTCTAATAAAGAGGAATATGGTTATTAAGATAGGATATATAGAGAAACATAATAATTTACTTGAGTGATTTACAGAAACAGTTTTTTGAAGTATTGTTATTTAATAGAGAAAGTTACCTGAAATTTTAAGGATTTGATTATGTGAGTTATTGGATAGAATTGTGGAAATGGAAGAATTTTGAAATATTAAACCAGATAAATTGGATATGGGACTTGAATTTGGGATAATTGAGGAGGTATGTTTTTTTAACGGTGTTCTTTTGTTACTGAAATGAAAATTATCATTTAGAGATAAAAATTTATTGTGGGGAGAATTATTTTGGAAGCCAATTTTCCATTTGTTTACAGACTCAGAAAAGTTACTGGTAGATTTTTTAAAGCTTCTCCGGCTCTTTTTTGAGCTTGTAGCGGAACCAGAACAAGATCTTTGAAATCTAGGAGAGGATATTTTGGATTTATGTATGTTGGGAATATCTTTTGGTTGTGGGGAGTTATTAGGGGTAGAAAAATAAGCTACATGAGTAGGCAAAACGGATTTATTTTTAGCAAGATGGGTTGGATCGGGAAATTCAGATTGAATTTCTAAGGAGAAAGTATTTTCTTCGGGGATGTTTAAGTCTGAATTGAAAAAGCTGTTGTTTTCACTATAAATCAATTAATAAAAAAACTCGATGAAACTAAAAGACTATATATATATAAATAGAGAGAGATGGGAGTTCACAATGAAAGATTAGAAGAAATTATCGAAATAATGTACGTCTAGTGAAAGAAATGAAAAAAAAATTATAGAGTAATAAAATAGATACCTTTTGCCTTCTGGGACAATTCTGTAAGTATTTAAATCCAAAAGGGAGTTTTGGTATATACAATCGTAAATATAATCGGAAGAGTAATAGGGTATTTTTATTCTTTTATTAAGAACGGAATCGGAGAGGACCACGATGTTTCCAGAATCTTTATATTTAGAGACAACCACACCACCATGACTTTCGATTAGATTTTTTACATAGTCGTATTTGTTTACAGAACGTAGGTAGAAATATACAGGTTTTCCGGAAGAATCTACGAATACTTTATTGTAAAATAACATTTATATATTCATAATTCTACTAGTAAAGAAGAAAAGTATTTTCATAGAAGATTTTGACGCATAGCTTGTAAACAAAATGAAATAAACTTATTTTTACAAGTCAAACCAAACCCGCAGACCAATAGGTATTTTTTATTGGATATAAATCTAGTAAATCCGCAGTTGATTGGGTTGTATACGGCCAATTATTTATGATTTCTATTATAAGAAAGAGTCAATACTCTGCATTTTAGAACTGTATTATGGATTTGTGGCATTTATGGTATTTTTTGTTATTGCAGAAATTATTACTGTGGCATAATAATATTAATGACTTCAGACAAATTCCCGCAAAAGATTAGAATAATCCAACTGTAAGATTTCTAGCATGGGCTCATAAGCTAATTTACTGAAGAAATGAACGAAAAATCAGCCTTTAATAAACCTACAAGCTAAAGAGACTGGCATTTTTAATGACGTTATCTTACAATAAAATTCCGTGATACAAAAAAAAAAAAGAGAGACTGGCACTGAGTTGATCATTGCTATTGGCTGCTGACATTTTACGCTTTGGTACATTTTGTCTAAAGCAAATTCCACGAATGGCTCTCTCAAAACCAGGTGGGCTAAAGCGATTCATTTCTCGGTCATTTTTTCTTAATGTATATATATATATATATATATATATATATATAATTTTATTGGCAGATAATATTTACAAAAACTGGGTGATCAAAGAACATATTACTTGCAGAGAAGTATTAATATCCTTTGGCAATACAATTTGGCACACAGTATTGCATCACGGAATTCTACTGCAAGATAACGACATTCAAGTTGGCACGCAGGTATACTGGTTAGGCCCCGAAAGAAATCGATATGTAAATCTAACGTTGTATAGTCCCATTTGGAGACAATTCAAGTAGGTTGAGGGGCTAAAGCTAAATGTAGTCTAGAGCTAAGGCATTCACCAATGAATATACGTATTTGAAATGCATGAACCTACTGAAAAAAGCCAATTTTAATAGGGTGCAATAAAACTAAACCCTAAAATCTTGCATAAACAATATATTCCCACTTCCACCCTCCCTCCTTTGTAAAAATTCGTTAATTTGCGCAGCTTGGACTTGCTGATAGATTGTTAATATTCTCTAAAACAGCGCAGTAGATTGTAATAGACCAAACCAGACTTATTTCAATCAATTTCTCACTAATCTCTGTTTGATTTATTTGCGATCAAATATCTATGAGAAGCATAATTATGCATTACCCCATTTTTAGCGACACCGAAGATGCTTTAGCAATAGTAAAAAATATAAAACGTATCAATTAAGCCCCTGATACACGACAGGGTATTTACATATTAGAGATGGCTTTCAGAAAAGTTAAATTTTCCATTTTAGATATACATTTATTCTCGTCTTGGTATAGCTATTCTTTTCAGAATTGCACAAAAACGGCATTCAATTTTCACAAAATGTAATTTTTATCATCTTACAATAAAATTCCGTGATACAAAAAAAAAAATGTAATTTTTATTTTGGAAAAGCCATTGTTACCGAATCAATTTTATAAGCCATCAAATGGAATTTGATATGTTATGAAAATAGTAATTCAATCTATTTTTCGGGTCAAGAAAAGGTTAATTGCCCGAACGAAAACGACGGATCGCTCTGGTATTAGCTTGGAATATATTTGAGCTCTGAAAAAGATAGAAACAAAATTACACTTTTTATGGATTTTAAAGATCTTTGTGTGAAATAAACTAAATATTGCTTCTCAATAATGCTAGTTTAATAATGTTTCACATTGTTTTTTATTATTCTTGGACAAGAAAAATCGAGGTAGATCTAGAAATTCAGAATACAACTGTTGTTTGGAGGGAGTGTGAAGATTTGAAAAAAGCATGGCTGAAACCCCTTAGTATACCCCAAAAGAACCCCACTACCTACCCAGTTTTAGGTTTCGAAAGCTGTTAAAATTTCTATAGTATACCAATCTATTGTTTGAATTTTTTTTTTCGTTTAGTCTTAAATTCAGACAGAGGTTCGCATTTATTAATTGTACTGCTAGAATTAGGCTCCAGGAATAGTTTAGAGAACTTAACATTCCAATGTAGAGCTATTCCGATAATATTTCCTGGCTTTTATTATCCTCAGATATTTGATTCATTTAGAGACAATTTTAAAGAGAGGTTAAGAAGTTTTATAGGTAAGCATATTCAAATCCCATGGCCATATATAAGCAGAAGATATTGATACATTTAAGGTAGCTGCAAGTTTTAGATCGATTTTTTTCCTTAATTTTTTCTAAATATAATAGCTAATATTATTAATATTCTCGGACTTATTTGAGTTATAAATAGCCATTAGTTGCTTTTCTTACAGTATAAATCCATAATGTAAAAATATATAGTCATAAATCAGGCATCTGATTTTCTATTTTGGGCTTTTCTAAATGACGACTGGTATATTTACCGACCAATAACACATCTCGAAGGATGTGACTATAGTCGCTCCAAATGGTCCAAAATTAAAACACCAAAGAGGCCAGACTGCCGATGTGTCTATTGGCTTACCACCAATATTGGCAAATGCTTTCTATCCAATAGCTTCTCTACGATGAATGTTTCTGATGAGCAAAATTGGGGAAATTGCTATTGGAATTATCGAATGGATGATGCAATTTGTTTACCACTATATGATTTCTGCATTGCCTTTTCTTCTTTTTTAGATCCTCCACTCTGCCCTTCTCGTTTATCTAAGCCCTTTTGCTATTGCCATTACTATTGCTGTTGCTATTGCTATTGCTATTGCTATTGCCATTACTATTGCCATTACTATTGCTATTACTATTGCTGTTGCTATTGCTATTGCTTTAACGTATACTTTATAAATCATTTTCATATCTTGTTTCACTATGTTAAAAACTCAAAACACTCCCAGCGACGAAGGTTCAATAATAATCGACAAAGCAAAGCGCGATCAAATATTCGGCCAGCTTTTGAAGAAAATAGAAAATCAGACCTGTTTTGACTGTGGTAGGCGTTTGCCTGTTTGGGCCTCCGTTACATATGGAATTTTTCTGTGTTTAAGCTGTTCTTCCATACACAGAAACTTGGGTGTCCACATTAGTTTTGTACGAAGTACTGCTCTAGATGACTGGAGCGTATTGCAAATTGCTAATATGAGATTAGGTGGTAATTCTAAAGCTCAAAATTTCTGGATAAATAATGGCTGCGGTGACTTCATTAACAGTTCTGGAATCGGTTCCATTGGTGGCAAAAGTCTCGAAAAAAAATATACTTGCCGGGCTGCTCTCTTGTACAAATCTCAATTAGCTAAATCTGCCGCTGAATTAGTCAATTCCGAGGCTAAATCCTTTTCAAACATTGCCCAGTCCTCTGATGCTCCAATCACAGATTCTCAAGCAAATATTGCCCCTCAAACCGAATCCTCTGAAAATAGCCTTCGAATTAATACTGATTCCAAAGTTTCAAACACTTTACCTTCCGTTTCCACTGGAAATATTGAAGCCCCAACTTCACAAACTTCTGAGCTGGAAACCCCTGTCAAGACGCCAACCAGCTCTAATCCCTCGTTCAAACCAGTCCTGTCGTTTAAGAAATCAGCTAAACCCGGCCAGATGTCTAAAAAAAATCCATCAAGCATCAAGAAAAAACTTGGTGGGGGTGCCGTCAAAATAGAATCCCAGAAATTCGATAATTTTGAGGAAATTGCTGCCAAGGCCACCGAAGAAGCTCTTCTTTCTAAACAAATCCAAACTAGCTCTCCAACTTCAAACACCTTTGATTCCAAAGCCAAGTCCAAGATTGGTGGTTTCGGCTACGTTCCCGACTTTGATAATGCTTCAGGCTCTAAGGATGCTTCATCGACCAATTCGACATCTAGCCGTTTGGCATACTCAGGAGCAGATAACCAAAGCACAAATGAATCCTCCTCTAACTCTGAAGCCTTAGAAGCCCGAGTTCGAGGTCTCAATTTTGGAAGCACTGCCGGCCAATCCGTGCCAACTAAGTCTTCATCATTTAGTCAGGATTATAATTACAATTCTTCAAATAGCTCAGCTTACAATCAATCATCTAATCAAACTTCGGAGGCTGGATATGCACAACAAAAGTTTAAAAATGCCAAATCCATCTCTTCCGCTCAGTTTTTTGCTGAGGATGACGGCCCTCAAAATCGTTCATTTAAACCTTCTGAATATTGGGGAAGAGAAATATTTGGTTCTGACTTGGATCTCCAAGATTTAGGCTACAATGCCCGTGAGGTTCTTGATAATATCCTGAACTCTGACAAAGCAGATGCTCTTAAAACAGTTTGGAAGTCAGGCTCTGACAGCGTATCTAAATATCTGGACCAATTTAGATACTAGACCTTGTTTCAATCTGTCGATCGATCTTTCAGTCATAACCAAAATGAGCCCACCTTTCGATCTCAATGGCTACCACAACCTTTCTACCCCCCCCCCCTTTTCACTTGACTGTACCGTATGATTTTATCACAAGAATGGATTTTATTTATTTATTTTTTTAACACACATTGTATAAACGAAATTATTATTTAATAAAAGTCAGAGTAGAATAATTATGATTTTTTGTAAAATGAAAACTATGATACATATCTATTGAATGTTCCTTTAAATAGGAAATTCTTATTTTTGTCGCTTTTCTTTCGATCATCCTCGTTCAAAAATATACTGTTCAGTACTGGGTTAGACTTTACATCTTTGCTGCCAGCGAATGAAGTTCCATACTGTTCGATTATTCTGCTCGAGGGAATGGAACAGGTCGCAACCTTAATCGCTTTCCCCACCTCGATTTTGGCAGGCTCGTGTTTTCTCTTTTTATTTGGTCCATCTTCATTTTTGTAAATTTTCGTCATATTCAATGGGATTTCCGTACCCAGAGATTTAGTTTCATCTTTGGTAGAGTTAAACTTTTCGGTATGATTATTCAAGCGGGCATTATTTTTAGATTTTTTGGACTTGATGTTTTTTAATAGCTTTTCCAGCATCTCTTCGCTCTTTTCAGGGCTGGGATTCAGAGTTACAATATTGTCTCTAACAATATTTTTTCCGCACTACAAAATGAAAAAGAGACAGAGTGATTAAAAACAAAAAATGATAAGTTTAAAATTTCCAGTGTAGTAATATAATAAAACAATAACCAACTTTAAAATTCCCTGTATAAAAATAAAAATAAACAATGATATACTTTGAAATAAATAAAGATTACAAAAAAAATTCTTACATTTAAACAGACATCGGTTTTTGTGAGGGCAGCAGCTTCCTCAGACATCACACAACCACATTCCCACATGTAACAAAAATCTACTTTACCGTTCATTTCCTTTTGCAAAATAGGACAGATGAACTGCGCTGTTGAATAGTATTCACTATTGGAACTCGGGGTTTTGAGGTCCCGTTTCTTTGAAAAATCGGGATTCTTAGTCAGAGTGAGTTCTTTGACCTGTTTCATGCTTTTAATGTACCAGCATATATTATCAGCATCTCCAAAAGCACCCTCCTTGTCAAGTAGATATTTTAGTATTGATTCTTTATTGTAAAGTTTTCCCATTTTATCTGAAACTATTGGTTCGGATAGCGGTAGTTTAGAAAGCGCGCAAAAAAACCATTTGGATATCGCTTGGAGTTTAGTATCGGCCTTCTCTTTCTTTGCCTTTAATTGAACCAGTTCGCTACGTTTGGGGATTGACCCTCCATCATTTCCCATGTTGAGAATTAGAAAACTTCTAAACTCTTTTCAATCTCGAAAATAAAAATAAAGGCTTTAGTATTAAAATGCGACTAAATAGAATCCTAGCTGTTTTTTTTTTTTTTTACAAGTTACTTTTTTCCAATAAAGCTCAGAATACTAAAATATCAGCCCCAATTTATGTTCATTTACTGTGCATTCTATTGGGTATAAATCACAGGTGCATGTATCTGAATTAATAATAATAGCTTGTAATTTTCTCGCTTTTAAAAATTTACTCATAAAATCAATTCCCGCTGTAGGCTAGATTTACAACCAGGGTTTTAAAGGACCATTAATATTCGCACATTCGAGAAAAAATTACCTTCCACCAATTACTAAATCGTTCACCAATATAGAACATTTATTTGCCAATTGATTAACTCGTGTGCCTCAAAAATGACATTTTACGGGATTTGGTTGGCAAATCAATAGGGGCAATTCAGCAAATAGAAAAGAGTCATTTGTTAAGCACCTGATTCCTGTTTCTATAATACTTGGACTTCAACCCATGGTAAATAAATGCTGTGACGGAGATTCAAGAAATTTATTAATTTGTGGTCCGAAATAACTAATTTCCCGTAAAAAAAAAA
>LSSL01000787.1:62340-82170 GCA_001953115.1 Smittium mucronatum | reverse complement strand
TTTATTGTTTAAAAAATTTCATTTATCCCGCACTGAAGTACTATAATAAAGTTTCGGAAATTGAAATTGAAATTGAAACCAGAAAATCACAATAGAAAAATCCCAGATCTGAGATCTGAGATCTGATATTATATGGTTTATATAAAAAAAAAAAATTCGGGAGTTCAGAGGTTCCAATTTTCTTGTCTAAATAAAATATCATTAATCTTAAGTGCGATAGTTAGAAATATTTTAATTATTTGATCGCCTTTTGCTAATTTTATAGAAAAAACTATCTTTCTTTTCAAGTTTACCTATATTCATAAATTAGTTATTTATCTTTTTTAGTCTCTAAAAAATCATATGTAAAAGTTCGATATTATAATTTCACCATTATGGATATTAGATATCATAAAATTTAACTACTTAATAATCCAAAAAATACCTTATTTTCAATTCAAAATTTTATTATATGAGAAATTATTTTTTAACAAAAGTTTTATAATTATCCAATTTTTATTCTCTTTTATGGAAAATAAATTTTTTAACAGAAATTTTATGAATTTAATGCGAAATTTATTAAGCTTATAATAATCCAACCTAGTTTTAACTTTATATAGACCATATTTTTTCATTTTGATAACTCTTTATTAATAGTAAACCCCTTATATATAATATAATTTTTTTAAAATTTATCTAAATCGGATTATAAAAAAAAACACACAATAATAAACTTGTAATGGTATGATTTTATGGTATTTTTTTAAAAAATTATTTTTAAACTAAATATTTTTTAATATATGATCCATAAAAAAATTGTAATTTTATTTTATTTAAATTGTAAAATAAAAATACGTACCGTTTAATAATAAATTTTGATTTTGCTAAACTATTTTCTTTGAAAGTAAAGATAAGAAATAAAACATCTAAAAAACTTTCACCATAATTTTTAAATTAAAAAAAAATAATTCTATATTCCTATTTAAAAAAGTTTTCTAGTTAGTAAATCTCTAAAGATTTTTGGTTAACTTTTTCTTGAAAATCGATAGAAAAAAACAATTGGTATTTTAATTATTAGCTGATATATATAGCGTAAATTAATTAATAAATTTACATTATAATTTAAATAATACCTATTATAGCAAATATATTGAAATATCAAAAAAATATCTTATAATTTTAAAGCCGCAAGGTAATTTTAAAATATAAAACCCTCAAAAATACCGGAAAACAAAACGATATTTTTAATAGAACGTATTATTAAAAAAAATAATACACAAAATAGTAAGTCTAAAATTGAATATTTTTAAATAAATTTGCAGCTTTCAGAAATCATATTTTTTGATTTATTGGTAATCCACAAAAAAAAGTTGATATTTAGAGCTATAATTAAGGGCTTTTTACAAATTTTGACTCAAAATATTCAAAATCGGTAAAATAATACTTAAATTTGTCCCATATGCGCAAGGAAAGTAAAAATTGTGAAACTTTCATGTGGAATTTATGATACTGAAATATTTCAATAATTCCCACAGCTCCAAACATAAATGCAAATTAAAAAAACAATAATTTGACGAAATTCAAGCAAAATAAGCGATTCATAATTTTATAAATTTCTTTAAAAATGAGTTTTTAGTGATAATATACTTTAAATATATCTTAGGGTTTTAGGGTGTTCTGATGATAAATTTAAACCGCTATAAAAAGATCAAATACATGTTTTAAACTATTTAAAAAAAACAATAAAATGGAAGAATTATAAAAATATGAGGACTATTTGACAGCTAATGATTCATGACTCGGATTATTTATCAGATTCAATAGGATATTTGATTGATAAATAATTCTATTTAAATATAAAAAAATTCATGGTTTTTAAGACTCAGATCCACATTTTCGAACTTTTGAGCCATTAAATTATTTGTTTTTTGATATTATAATTTTTTTACAAAAAGAAATCGCTCTAAATTTTTTGATTTAATACCACGGAAATAGCGCAGTAGACGGAAATTTCGCTAATATTTTAATTTTAATTTTTTAATTTTTTACTTCTAATAGATTTTTTTTAAAAAAATCGATGGCAAAAAAGCTGTCTCAAATAATAATTTTAGAATAAATATTTAATACTAAAAAATTTTTATTAATTAAAAAAAAATTACATTTTAGAGTTGGATTTATAAATAATTTTTTTTTTTCGTTTTTATAGCTTAAAAATCATTGAAATTATCAAAGGGTTAGCCAATGAAAATTTAAAATAAAATAAAAATAACTCGTTTCATCCCGGTAGTTTTATTTACTGTATATTGAATATATTTTAGTACTTAGAGTATAAAAAATAACACCTATTTTATAAATTTTATAATAAATAATAAATACGGTTTATTATTTGTATACTATTGAAGAAAGAAATTATATGATAAGATTGTGATTTGATGTTATGTGATGTGTAAAAATTCAAGAATTAACAAATTACAAATTTTTATTTGATAAAAAAAAACATAAAAAAATTTACTGGATCTCAAAAATAATTAATAATACGGGTAAAATACTCAAGTCGCTACAATAATAAAAAAACAAAAAAAAAACCTCAATTTAAAATCGAAATTCATATCCATCCCTACAAAAAATGCTTTTTCAATGATTTAGTACTAAAAAACAATAACTTCATTCAAATTTTAGTTATTTTATTTAATCGGATAGCTTTTTTTAATATTCATATTACATGAGATTTTATTCTAGTTTTTTTTTGCTTTTATTTTCAATCATTGGTCGATTTATTTTATTTTTGTTAAATCTAAATTCTTAATATTTTTCATAAATAATTATTTTGTTTTAAAAAATAAAAATATTTTGAATTGGTCGTTTCTCATGATGCGCATCTTGATTGCGAAAAATTCTGAGTATTTAAATTTAAAATGAAAAAAAAAGATGATAAAATACATCTTTTCATACTAATACAGCTCAAAAAAGCCTTATAATAATTTATATATTATCAGAAGTTCAAAAATATCATTTTTCAAATTAATATACAATATAATATTTTTTGATACATAAAATAAGCTGATCTTATCCAATTTTAAATATTCTACTTACTAAAATTGCAAAAAATGTTTAAAAAATAAAACCAGGGAGCAATATTGAATTAAGAATGCATTGGAGGATTCGAAGCATTTACCAAGATAGATATATTTATTCTGAAATTATTACTTTAATAAAATTATTAAGCAATAAAAGTCGTATTAATTTCAACAAGCCTAAAAAATACCTTGTAAAAAATTCTAATTTTTCAGAAATTTTCTCAGAATATATACCCAAAAATGAGATAGGTAATGAGAGTAAAAAAAAAGATTATTTTTGAAAAAAATTTTAGACTAATTTAAAAAAAAAATAGAAATATTAAATTAAACATAAAAAAATGATTTATGTTAGATATCTAATTGGAATTTTTGGTTTTAGAATTTTTTCAAAAGCATTTATAAATATTATTATATACGATTTTAAGTGCGAGAAAGAGAAAATATTAATTAGGATACTAAATGATGTAAATAGTTTTGGAAAGACAAGTTTTTTTGTGAAAAATGAATTTATCAATCGCAGATTTTGCTATGAGAATAGCTCCATAACTCAAAATAATTATTCCATCAACAAAAAAGATAAACTTTTAGTACCATAAATAAAAATTATTATCAGTTTTATAAAAACCGCTCAAAAATAATTTAGAGAAAGAAAAAAATCAGATATAAATTTTATCCAAAATTTATTCTCAAAGAAAAAAAAATTAAATTTTCATGAGCCTCTTTCTATAAAAAATGGGGAAATTTTTTCAAACCATAAAATTATTCGAGATAGATTAAAAGAAATTATTTTTAAATAAACAGGAGCTAGTTAAAAGGATGCGATAACTTTTTATCTAGGTCAAAAAAGGTTTGAAATATTTAAAGAACAATAAACTCGAGATGGAAATAATTAAAAAAATAAAAATATATTAGAGATTAGAGATTATAAAAGTTTCTATTGAGATCTTTTCTGAAATTGGAAAAAATTTTCCAAAGTATATAATCAAATTTCACACGAAAATTTCTGTTAAAAGATGGTTAAAAAAGAGAAAGTGAAATTTGAATTTATTTTGAATACTAAATTAAAGGATTTTAAATAAATTGTTTTAAACTTTCAGAAATAAATTTTTTAGATTTCGCCAACTTTGATGAGATAGATCAAAAAAAATCAAATTTATGTATAATAAGATTTAAATAATAGTACGGTGTTATTATGATTAGAATTTTCATGTTAAAATTTCAATAAAAAAGTGGGATATAATAATAATAATAATAATTTATTTCATAAGATAAAAAAATTCATAAAATAATCGAAACTTATGTCGAGCCATAAAAAAGAAAAGTAGGGTTAAATCGGGTAGGGAAAAAATTCTGGCATATACATCTAAATTTTTTTCTTCCTTGATATATTTTATAAAATTTATGAGCCTAGATATGCTAAATTAATATTTTAGTTTTTTTTTAAAAAAATAATCGAGTTTATATTTATGCAAAAAATCTAATAAATTATGAAAGTAAATTAAAAATTCAATTTATTTAATTAAATAAAAGTTGATAACTATGTCTAAAAATGATAAATTATTACTCCTCATAGAAATTATCTATTTTTTTTTAACTTTAACATTCTTGACACTGACGTGATTACAGAAAAAAAATATATAATTAATTTTAGCATTTCTAAAAAATAGTTGAAAAGTATAAATTTGAGTCGAATTTAAAGCTAAAGGGGGAGAGAGGGATTCGAAAATAATTAGCTAAATCTAAAATAAATATACTATGAAAATATAAAGATAAAATTTAGTGACTAAATTTGTACACAATTGGCTGAATTTAGATTAAGATTAAGATTACACATCCAAAATTTTTATCAACCATTGATATCTCATGATATAATTGGCTAATAGCAATGAAACTTATATCATTTGATAAGCAATAATCCCATCTATTGATTGATTGCAAAAAGGTAAATTATCTTTTATTCTTATTGGCTAAAATGGGTAACTAATATTATTTAATCATAAAATAGGATTAAAAAATAATTTTTATAAGGAATAATTTTGATGTAATTTTCAAAAAACTTTTTTAAACATGATTTTTTTAACATAATTTTAAAAAAATATTAGAGGTAAAAAAACAGTTTTAAAATTAATAAAATTTATGATAAGAGCATTTTTATCTTCAATAAAGACCATTTTGTTTAAAATAATCCAAAAATGTTCATCAAATGTTGATATCAACAAAATAGATAATATTTCTTCAGAAAAAAATACCAGAGTCATTTATAAAAAACAACACCAATCGTTTAGGTCTGCAATAATTAATTTATATAAACATTATGTGATTTTTAAAAACTAATTAATGCTCATGATGTTATTATGTCCAAAGCCTACGGTTAGATAAAATTTCAACAGACATACCAAAGGTGCAGAGGGAGGAATAAAGCTGGCTCCAGAACGCTGACAGAAAAACACTAAAATTTTTCAGTATAATAAACCATATAAAATTCTTTGTATACTCTCAAAGAACTACAAATTTACTATTAATTAATATAATTTTTTACCCTGTTCTCATAAAACAAAGTTTAAATATACCATGAAAAAATTGGCCACAAAAAGAACTCATATTAAGCCAATGCAAAAAAAAACTTGATTGAATACAAACTAAAAAGAAAAGAATACGTAGGAAATTACTTGTCAAACTGTCTCAAAATAGTATTTGATTTTTATTGATCGAGGTAATTTGAATTTATTTATTATGAAAAATAGAGTTAGATAAAAAAAAGTGAGGGCACATTGCTGTGGAAAAACTATCTAAAATCAGAGGACTTAAAGTCAATATGATTTCTGGTTAGTCAAATTTAAATCTTATAAATTTAAATAAAAAAAAAAAAAAAACTAAAAACCAGCTGATCGTAACATTTAGATCAAAAATTTGATAATCGAAGCCTTATCTTTAGGAAAATCGCAATCCAACATTGTCGATTTTCTGAAAATTCCATATTCATCTGAAAATAGAAGAAGTTTTACATAATTTTACTGGAAAAAAATTAATTCATTTTAGTTCATAATCTCCCATACTTAATCATGTAGAGAACGCTTCTTCAGTCATAAAATTAGAAATAAAAAAAAAACTTGATAATGTAAAATTTCTTAGTGGCGGAGAACAAAATCAGGAATATCTATAGTGAAATGTGCTATAGTGAGAACGATAAATTAGTCATATGAAAAAATTACCCATGGGATGTGCCAAAGATATATTTTTCACATGCAAATATTCTTTTCTGATGCAATTTAGGTCAATGAAATTATAATTTGGGCCATAAATACACTAAATTTCTATCAAATTCATATTTTCTACTGAATTTTGTTTAATTTTTTTAAATTCAAATTAAATTAACTATATTTAGTTATTTTTTTCCGATTCAAAAAAATTGAACCCAAATTGGTTTAAATAAAAAATTGATGAAAATTTATATTTCGATTTTACGTTAATTTATTCTTCATAAAACTTAGTAAATTATCCGTTTCAGTAATGGGAGTAGATATTCTTAAATTAAAGTGAATTTATTAATAATATTTTGTTTTCCTATCAAAAATCACACTTTTAAAAAATATATAATAATAAGATATGTCCAAAAAAATAGCTTTATCTTTTATCTTTTTTATATTTTACCACATAAAATCGTTTTGATATTGCGACATTTGAATTCAATTTCGCTTTCAACGAAAAATTGGCGAGTGAAGAGGAAAAAAAAAATTCTAAATTAATAAAATTTCTTTATTTTAAAATAACCGAGTTTATTTAAACTGTAATTTTAAGAATTAAATTCAATTTTATCAAATATAAATAGAGTATTTGCGTAAAAATATTCATAATATAGGAAGAAAAATAAGTAAAAAATCGAATTTATAATATTATCGAAGGTGTAAAATGAACAGTCCAAAGATCTAAATATAGGAAACCCCCAGCTCCAGTAAGATCAGCTGTGATAAATTATGTTGAAAACATAAATTATTTTTAAATTTTCATATCGCTCATAATATACCCATCTCTACAGAATGTTTCAGGATTAAAACAGGAAATTTACACCCCAAAAATTGATTGGGAATAAGATCTAATATTTGTAAACTAAAATATGAGTCCTTGAATTTAATGATCATAAAACTAGATGAGAATCTATTACAAACTCTCAAGAAAGTATTCTAATTTATTTTTTTGAGTGCAAATTGAAATTTAGTACACAAAAAAATTGTATAAATCTAAATTTTAGAACTTTTACTGCTAAAGAAACGCATTTTGAGCCAAAAAATTTAAGTTTCAGATAAATAAGAAAAAAAATGTGAATATATAAATAATTTATTAGATTATTATAGTTTTGGGAAAATTTTTATTTTTATTGACAAGAGTAACATCAATTTTTTGTATGTTTGAGTCAGTAAAAGATCAATAAGGGTTGAAAGGGTTGTTTTTTTATCTTATCATTAAAGAATTTTCTGAATTTAAATATGATTTGAGGGACTTTATCCTATAGGCATATTAAATTTTAAAAAGAAAAGAAAAAGTTAAAAATCCGTTATCTGTAACTCTGGGTACATGGAGTTATACAAAAGGCTCTATCAAAGGAAATATCACAACACAAAATCATAATAGTTCAGATAAAGCAAGATTTAATTCACTAGTTAGTGACAAAAATGATCAATATTGTGGTTAATGTTGATTCATCTTTGTCAATATTCTCCGACTCTAAAACCAATAGTCAATTTACGGAGTGTTTTAAAATCACAATTAAAAAAAATGTTTCGAAATATTTTAATTATCCATTCTGTTGATCTGAAACGGCAATTGATCCAAGTAAAGTAGGAAATTAGACCTATAGAATCAGACATCCATAAATCAATTGGAAGTTTAACACTATAAATGTGAAAAAAAAATTATATTCCATGTGCAATAATTTTTTTAAAAAGTATATAAATAAAGAAAAATTGATTTTTTCATTAAATATAAAAAGATTTCTATAGGTATGATATATGCTATATAATTGAATTGAATGATAAAAAACACATTTTACATAAACCCAATTATTTTAAATCGCAGAAAATTTTATTAATTCAGAACTTTGTTCTTTTTTCCTCTTCCCTCCTCAATTTTTCGTTGAAAAGAATTTAAATTTAAATGTCGCAATTTCAAAACTATTTTGTGCGATAAAATATAAAAAAGATAAAATATGAATTTCCTTTTTTGGACGTATCTTATTTACGTAATTTCTTTACAAGTATGATTGTTCATATGTCTTTATATTTAAAATTAATCAATCCATAAATTGGCACCTACTATAACTTGTTAATTTTTTAGCCAATATTCATGATTATTGATAGAATTGTTAGAAATCAAAATATACCAATTAAATAATATGATATTATTTTATAGAGACTATTTATATATATTTCTCAGATAGCATTTATATTTTACGTTTTACACCTCTTTTTTCTAACGTTTAATTTCAAATTATTATTATTTTTTATAGATATTCTTAAAATACTTTTCAGTATGTAACAGGTATGATTTTTTTAAATTGATTTTAGTTCAGATTATTTGACTGGATATTTTTTTATCATAAATTGCTACTATTAAATATTCCATAAAATTCTCATATATTCTCATTACCCCCGTTTATGCTTAAGTTCTAGTATAATATATTTGACTAGATATGCTTTTCAAACAATAAAATAATTAATCACTGTGCCAGAGAAATTATATTAAATGCCCTAGCCTTCCATTAAGAAGGTTTTAAGGATATTTTTTGGTGATAAATTATCCCATATAAATTTATCGCATTAATTGAAAGAATTTTTTTTGTTATTTGTGTTTAGAAGGGATTGATTTAAAGAAAGTTTCTTGAAATTTATAAATATTTAAAATAACAAATAATATCATTTTTAATTATTATAACACCCTCTAGAGAGATAATATGATAAAAATGCTGATAATAGGTAACATAAACCATATTTCAAAACCCTTAGTTTTTTTTAAATTTTTTTTCAATAGCATTAAAAATAAATGAGTATATCAATTTATGTATAATTATGGTTGAGGGAGATTGGAAGCTTTATCGCTTTAGCTGAAGAAGCTATATAATTTTTTAATATGATATTTTATAACTTCTAATTATACATTTTTAGCGATTAACCTCAATAATATTTTTAGATGAGTTGTTAAGTTTAGTAGAAAAATTATAAACATTCTTTATATTAAATTTTTTTATAATTGATTTTTTTTTTTCTGAATTCTCTTTGTGAATTTTAGACTGCTTTATTGAACGTTTGGTTTTCAATGTATTGGGAAATATACGGATAAATAAAATAAAATAAAAAGTGATTTAAAAAAATATTATGTCTAATATCAGTCAAATTCTGATGGGTTTGACTATTTCTTGAAATATCTTTTTATCACCTTTCCCTTTAGTTCTATAATCTTAAATTTGCGCTTTATATGTAATTCCTAATTTGAATTTATTTATTTTATTATTATTTTTAGAACTTAAATAGGATAAATTTTTATTTTTTGTTCAAGCTACAAGTTAGAGTAAAATATTTCAACTTGGCACAAATATGTTTAATTCCAAGCCATAATAATCAATCATTTATTAAAAACAATAATAGCAGTTTTTTGTCATGAGTTAAGGTTTTGAAGTAATATGTACTAAAATTTAAGACTTATTAAATAAAATTCCACATATTTATTTTTTATTGATAGTTTACAAAGTTATTAACCACCCATACACTTTTATAGATAATAAAAAATCATGCTTTCACTCGATAAATAAAATCAAAATTACAAATTTTTATTTTTATTAATCTAATATATATATATATATATATATTACAATTAATATTCAAAAAATAATTAGTTACAAAAATATGTTCTAAATAAAACTATTTATTAGTAGATATTTGGATAAAAGAGGACTTCATTTCGATTTTTTGAATATTGGCTATTTTTCAACAAAATATTCTAAAATTTTATAATCAATTTATTCTGTATCCGTCAAAAAATACTAACACCTGAAACCAGAAAATTAAGATGTGCCTATCTATTAGCACTATAAATTAAAATAGAAATAAATAGAAATTAAAAAAAGACATCTGTTCTTATAACTGAATGTTTGATGGATCTATTGCTAAAAATATCCTTTAAAAACGTAAACGCATACCTTATATTACGTATTAGTAAAAGATACTTAGCCCAAATTTTACAAGGGTGAATATCTAACCAAAAAATTCATTTGGAAAAAAAAAATTATAAATAACAGCGAAAATTTTATACCCCATAACCAGGATAATCGTATTAAAAAACTGAACTAGTTCGAGCCACAAATTAATTTCTTCAACGTTTTCATGTAGTTTATTTCAAAATTAAAAATTAAGTGTAATCACTGATTTTCATAATTTAAGCTTATAGACCAATTTTTTGCATAAATAAATTATTTTCTAAATTATTAATGTTATTCGCCTAAATAATAAAAATATGTATTTAATTTTATGAATCTAAATTAGAACCGTCGCGTTTTTTTTCAGTGATTACAACCTAAAATTCATAAAGAAGACAATGAAGTGAAGATCTTTAGTAATTTTTTAATTCGATCTCATACTCTAAAATTTTAAATATATTGAATATCATCTAATTATAAGGTTGTGGTATGTTTTAAAAATCAAAATTTGATTCAAATTATAAAATATGAAACATTATCTTTACCTTTTAGACCTAAGCTGAAAAAAAAAACAGCTTTTTGAATAGTAATTATTCGAAACTCTTATTTCCATGGGCTAAAATAAATCAATTTCTGTAGCTATGTTTTTTTTATTAATTTTTGATAAATATTGTTGAAAATCCGGTTCGACCATTATACAACTGCGTTAATTTATTTTTTAATAAATTTTATATCTATTTAGCAATTTTTTTATGAAAATACTAATCAGATAAAAAAGAGCAGTTAACCCGTTGCAAAAATGAAAGAAAGAAAAATTTGAATTATTTTCATATTGGATTGGGTTTTATTCGAAATTAATCGCAAAACCATTTTTTGTAAAAAATCAAGTTTTTTTGGTTTACCTAAACAGATATAATTAAATTAAAAAAAATTTATGTTGAGTCATTTTCATATTTATTGTTTTTCTAAGATTTATATTAATATTTTAATAGAAGATATCCCGATTTTAATTCATTTGGGATGTGTAAAAACTATTATTTAATTTCATCAAGTAAAATTTAAATCCCATTGTTTATATTCTTCACTATTTTTTTTTCTTTATATCCTTTTTCTTCAGAATTTTTTCTCGATTGATTGTTTTCCTCTGGTTCTTATAATATTTTAAATATTAAAATCCTCTGATTTAAGAGGATTTAGTGTTAAGTGAAAAATTCTTCAATGTAAAACACAATTGATCTGTTATTTAGGAATTATCCAAAGACCATATATTGGATTACGCGTACATTTGAAAATATTTTTTAGTCTAACAAAGCAATTTTCAACTATCACTCTCTGGCTGTGACCAGGCCCATTTTGTTGTTTCAGTTTAGATTTTGTGTTGCGATCATAGAAGACGGATTTTTGATAGCTGCCGTCGATTAGATGATCTTCCCAAATTCATTTTTTTTTCCTGGTGTTATAACTTCGAAATCTTTATCCAGGCCAATTGACCATTTATCAGAAATTATCATTAATCAATTTCCATTACTAGTGTCAATTATTCTATATTCAGACAATTTTTTTGAAACGAATTATTTGAATGTTAATATAATTGAAATTCATACTGTAATAGTGGACACTGAGCCTCCAAATTTAGTGAAGGTAAAAAAACACCACCAAATCAAAATCACTCATAATTTTCGTTTATCACAATATTTGTGATTTTTTATAGAGTAATAAATCATTTTTTTACCTAGAATCTAACTTTAGCCTTATGTTTCTAAAAATTATACGTTTTAAAATCAAAACTACAACAGGGCTATTTTGCAAAAAGAATCCTATGATCCAATTTCCAAAACTTTCTTATAGATGAGTAGAAAAATCTTTAGAAAAGTTTCTCTAATAAAACCGCAGTTTTTTTTACTATAGTACAAGCTGTGTGTGTATATATGTGGAAACAGTTTGGAGATCTGGAAATTTTATCATAGTTTCTAATGTCTGCAAATAATTCAAAAGTTTATGTTAGAGGAAACATACTATTTTCTTTATAAAAAAAAATTCGGATAAATCCTTCTCAAAAATTATAAATATTTTGTTAAATTAGATGAAAATAAATCCAGTAAGGATGTATACTTTTCTAAGACTATTAGCTAAACTTTTAAATATATTTGAATTATTATTATCATAGTAGCTTTTTATAAATCGCGAGTATAATTGTAGCGATGATATATTCCGAATTATAGGATAATGTCACTTGGTTTATCTAGATATGTTTGATAAGTGTTCCACAGATAATTTAAATATTTTTAAAATAATGGGTAATTTCTTCAAACTTTAAGGCTGATGTATATTTGCTATTCTTGTTTTTCAGTATCGAATTAATGGGTGGGGGGTGGGGGTTGAAATAGAGGTATATTTATTTAAAGAAGCGTCTTTTAAGAAATGAGTATTCTTAATTTTATCTATTCCAATTATATCTTAACCAGCTTCCTACATTTTTAAGGATAAACTTAATCTTTTGTTGGATTGCTTTTTTTAATATGCATAGTTTATATTTCGTTTAATTACGACTGACTAATATGCCTTCTCATAAATCTTAATTCATATTTATCAAGAAAAACTCCATCCCAAACAGGCCAAGTTGAGCCTTTTGGATAATCATCGACCTTTTCACAATGATACCTATTGAAAGCCATTAAATTATTAAATACAAGGGCGAATTCTTCGAAAAATATCTCAAGCAACCTGTAAATAATACCAGATCGGAAACGACTATTGACCTTCAGAGTACACAATCAATAAAAACAAGAGAGGATTATGGAAGCTGACTGCTCCTAAAAGTTGGTTTTTTAACGATGTAATTTGGAATAGATGATCCAGATATGTTCTATATGAAAAATTTATATAAACTTACAAAAATAGCTCTAATATAGTTCATTTCCGCTATTCTACAAAAATCCCAAAAAAATATATTTATTTACTAAACCACAAGGCTTTTTATTCTTACTTTTTTTTTTTTGTATCACGGAATTTTATTGTAAGATAACGTCATTAAAAACTATACTAAAAAAATTTGAAAAAAATAAAAATTCGTATAGAAAAGACTATTATCCTAACTACAATAAGCTCCTCTGCCGAACTACCGGCTGCGTACCTACGGGATAAGGGTGAAATCTACCAACCGAAATAATCCCACTGGCATTACTTCGAGTAGGCTTTTTATTCTTACTAAGGGTTTTCTTGCTATAATAGAACAAGAATTAAGCCACTGCAAATTGAAATGTATAAATAAGAATTTGTGAATATATGAATGTTACTGGACAGCATTTTTTTAGGTCAGGGGTCTTAGCACTTGAATATAAAACACTACGAATAACTATTCGCCAATCAATAAAAATATGCCTAATCAGTCTTTCATAGCCAGTAATACTAAAATCCATTCAATGTTAGCCAATGAATATAAACAATCCTTAACATACATCTTTAATTGGATTGTATTTACTTTTCTGAAATAGTAGGCTGTTTTTCAGCAAATAGAGGCTCGAAGTATTTTTGGGCCTGAAAAGGGCCATATTATCCCTTTTCGGGCTAAAAGTGGATAAGCGTAGATTATTGGAAAAAAAATGATGGGAAATTTTGGTTTACAGCACCAGAAGTTTATAGCTTTTGGATACTTTAGTATTTTTGTAGAGTGGTTTGATTATTTTATATAAAACTCCGCTTATCCTCTCTTCTTCAGGGCCATTAATCGTTAGTGAAAATGATCTACACCTGCAAGTGGGGAACCTGCGGCAAGATATTCAATAATTTGGATAACTTCATCGAACATTTCAAAAACAAACACTTGACTGATGGTGAAAACTGTCTTTGGGAGGGATGTAACGGCTTTAAATTCAACGATGAAGATACCAGCCAGCGAATAAATCACATAAGAGCACATGTAGGAGAAGTTCCCTTTTCCTGCAATCATCCTAATTGCAAAAAAAGCTACAAAAAAATAGAAGGTTTACTTAAACACATCACTACACATAAAGAAGATACTCCGATTCCCGAAAAGAGCACCAAAAGTAATAAACAATTCAAAAGTAAGCGCAACTTGTCAACTCAACTTCGGGAAGCCACTGAAACAGAAACTACTAGCAACAAAAGAATTCGAGTGAAGGAAGTCCATAGTCCAGAATCTAAGGTTTCTCCCACTACCGATTCAAACATTGATAGCCCTTCCCATATCAAAGAGTTGTCTAGTACTGATAGAGACAAAAATTCCGAACCATTCAAATCCCCTCCTAGTATACCAACACCAAAAGAGGAATTGAGGGTTAAAAAAAGAAAGAAAAAGGCATCCACTGACAGGAATTCTTTATCGCATGACTTGAGCAAGGAAAATTCTCACCAAAATTCCAAACAAACACCTACAACATCCAGGAAGTCTTCTAAGAACAAAGTCACTGAGGAACAAAAGGGATCCATCCTGAATGAAGAAGTATTAACAAAGCTTACCAAAGTACTTGAAACTAGGATTGCTATAGTTCTTGAATCAATAAATTGCATTGAGGAAAATATATTTAAAAACAACGATACTGAACTTAAACTTAAACTCGAAAATCAACTTTTGGTTGATTCGTTAGGCGAGTCAGAATTCAAGTAAAGTTGTATACACGCCAGATCTGTATTTTTTTTTTATAATCTCCTAGCTCTAATCCCAGTTTCGCTTAATTATAATTCCTCTCGACATAATTATTTCATTAAACACCCCATAGCTTTTCTGTAACTTGCACGCATTTTTATATTTTTTCATTTCTCAAATACTATAATAAAAAATAAAATTTAATAAAACACATTCTCCACTCAAGATGGAGATACCATGCCGAATGTTTTGATAATTAACTAGCTTATAGACATTACCTTTGAATTAGAAAAAAGATAGGATTGATATAGCTGGAGGATAAGATAACCGATAAATATTAAAATACAACTTTAAAAGTTTGTTATTAAGAAAGACGAATGATAATAAAATATAAAAGTGGGAGAAAATAATAGCTCTAGAACATTAGTTGTTTGCAAGACTAATAGCTTGTTCAAAATCAGCAATGATATCATCAATGTGCTCAATTCCAACACTGACTCTAATCAGATCTGGGGTAATTCCGCTAGCAATCTTTTGATCATCAGACAATTGTTGATGAGTGGTGGAAGAGGGATGGATAACAAGGGTTTTAGAATCACCGACGTTAGCCAAGTTAGAGGCTAGCTTGACATTGGATACAAAAACATCGCCGTTTTCTGGACTACCCTTGAGACCAAAACTCAAGACACCACCAAAACCATGCCTAAGAATGGATTTAGCCTGTTCGTGGTATTCATGGCTGGAAAGGCCAGGGTAAGATACCCAAGCAACATTAGGGTGCTTTTCCAAGTATTCAGCCAAGGCCATAGTGTTTAGGCATATTCTATCTGCTCTTAGAGATAAAGTTTCCAAACCGATCAAGAACATCCAGGCATCCATGGCATTAAGGCAAGAACCAACATCTCTGAGCATTTCAACGCGGAATTTGATAGCGAATGCAAGGTTTGGTTTGTCAGGGGTAGTGGAACCGAAGGTGTCCCAGAAAACCATACCATGGTAGCCTTCGGAAGGTTCGGATAGCAATGGGAAACGGCCATTATTCCAAGGGAAAGAACCAGCGTCAACTACAGCACCGCCAATGGCCAAACCATGACCACCGACCCATTTGGTGATTGAGTGGATAACAATATCAGCACCATGTTCGATGGGTCGGCAGAGATAGCCGCCCATACCAAAAGTATTATCGACGATTAGGGGAATGCCGAATTTGTGAGCGGCCTGGGCAAGCTCAGAAAGATTTGGAATATTATATTTAGGATTTCCAATAGTCTCAACATAAACAGCCTTTGTGTTTTCATCGAATTTAGCAACCAAATCTTCAACTCTGTCACTATCAACGAGGTGCACGTTGATTCCGATACGAGGAAGAGTAACCTTGAACATGTTAAAAGTGCCACCGTACAAGTAAGAAGTGGAGACAATATTGTCACCAGCCTGGGCGATATTGGTGATGGTAGAGTAAATAGCAGCAGTTCCAGAAGAGGTGGCAACAGCAGCGACACCGCCTTCAAGGGCAGCAAGCCTCTGCTCCAACACAGAAACGGTGGGGTTAGTAAGACGAGAATAGATGTTTCCGAATTTCTTTAAAGCGAACAAATCAGCACCATCAGCGGAGTCTTCGAAGACATAGGAGGAGGTAGCATAGATGGGATTGGCTCTGGATTTGGTAAGTGGATCAACAGATTGGCCTGCATGAACTTGAAGAGTCTCGAACTTCAAGGCAGGGGTGTTTTTTTGGTCGGACATGATTATTTAGAAAAGTGACAAAGGGGAGAAATCAGGACAATAATGTAAATAAGGAGTGAATTGATGAAGGAATGGAAATGGCGTTAACTGTGGAAATACCACTGAGGGTTTATATAGATTGACTGCCCCGGATATTAACTTCACGCTGCTTAGGAGGTTTCATTCTTGTTTGGGAGGCATTGCTGTAGATTGGCCTTTCTTGCCTGATGGGCTTTTGGCAATTAGATCTATTTTGTAAGGCGCCTTGAGAACTCTGACGATTCTATTGGCGTTTAAATGGACGATTTTGATCAACCAATGGGAATGTGGGTGTGACGAATTGGGACTGCGATTATGCACCAGTTTCTGGTATTTTGGATAATTTTTATTCCACAGAATCCATCCAGGAATCCGATTCCGACCAAGAAGGCCGATAAACACAGCATGCCAAATCATGGTTGGGTTGGCCTAAATTCTCGAGATGCGTAAATAAGATGTAGGAACTATTGGCTGATCAGATAAGCAACAGGCCAACGTTTTACAGCAATGGTAGCCTTTTATTTTTACGCAGAATCTCCAGCAATCGCAGTTCTGCGATTTTCTCTCTTGCACCAATCTACCCGTTCCGCAACAAAAACGCTATGCATTTGTCTCCAATGGTGCAAGAGCTTGGAAATCCGGCGATTTACATCCAGTAAAACTGGGCATTCCCTGCAAACAACTGGCCTAGATTGTAAATAGATCCAAAACTCAGACTGAGAAACACCTCGTTCGTTTTGGCTTATGAACAGCGGTGATTATCTCCAATTTTGCGATAGTGGTGCTGATTCTCGTAGTTATTCCTGCAATCACCTCATAATGGGGATTATTTCCCATTGCTTTTGGGATGCGTGAATTCAGATATTTATGATGTTTTGCATCAAGTCTGCGGATTTGCTGGCGTCATAGCGAGCAGCATTGAAGAAGTAAATTCCAGCATTGGGCTACCACAGTGTTTCTGGCTGTTTAGGGTTATCTTTGAGGTATGCTTATCAATCTATTAGTGGTTGGCGTCTCGTTACGCCATATTTAGGATTCGGGAATAAGAAATCACACTTATTTCTTGATCTTAGCTTTCTATTATTACGCAATTATAGCGTAAGATTCGTCATTGGCTTTTCTTGATAAAAACATTTACAAGGAATTATCAAAATATGGCAGCTTCTATTACATAATATCAAACAAATTTTCTTTAGGCTGATGTATCCGCAAATTAAACATTTTCTCAAGTTATCCTCAATAAAATTCCATGATACAAAAAATAAAAATATACATTTTCTCTATAAATTGATGCTATCTATTATGCTTGCATATTGGCTGCAAATTATACACAAGTGAATCGCATGACTATTTTTTTGTGTTTATAATTGGCATAAAGAAAATATGGAATCAATCATTTAACTCCTTCGTCATCTGTGGGCCATTTTTTTTTTGTATCACGTAATTTTATTGTAAGATAGCGTCATTAAAAACTAGGAGTCTGTGGGCCATTATGTGCCATTTTCATGGCCAATATTTATGTTGCTTGATTTCAACTTATAAAATTGTATTGATTAAATTGTCGAAATTGGCAAATGTATTTATTAATATTTGGCGAATCGGCGTACCTTATACTCATGGATACGAAAAAGCTGTCCTCTTTCGTGGTTGGTAAGCTTAATTTGTAATGTTATTATTAGCCAATGCTTATTTAGAATTGCTTATACTTGAAACACGATTGCAATCAATCGGTAATATGCAATATAGTTAATAATGGTTTACCGAAAATACTGACAAACTATGAACACTTGGAGTCCTCTGGACGGAAGAGTTAGATCTTCGCCATCTTGGCCAATTTATTGCTAAAAAGGCTACAATTTCGCCATAATTAGCAAATAGCCATGCTCTGTACATCAAAGTGAAAGATATTGTTATTTCCATTTGATATGTTGCGGAATATTTGTATAATATTGCACCACTTGGTGTCATATACAGCTTTTTGCTGATATACAATGAAACACCTTTTAATCCATCTTTCTATTTCGATACTGATTATATTGTACCTTAATCGTAACTTTATTCCCAATGCTATCTATCATTAACCACTACCTGCTTTTTTATATTTTTCCCTTAGACTTTTTGTTTTTTCGCGGGGTCTTTTATGTTTTCCAAAGTCTTTTGCACTATAAATCGATCAGCTCCAATTCATTTCCGAATCAACACCAACCTGCTTTTTCTCGTTAATTTTTTTTACCTACAATATGCGGAATACTTGTAATCCATATCTTATTAGTGAAATAATAATATTTGCTTTTAATTTTTTCGCAGTTGCAACCAAAAAATACTTATTGAAACATAACCATGCTACCAACCTAAACCAATTTAATTATGGGCTGTTTAAAAGGTTATACAAAATAATTCTCAACCCGCAACCAGTCCTAGTTGGATGGATGCTTTGAATATCAGATCAAAATAACTAATTGAATACAACTATCATCGATCTTACAAGAAGTAAAGGTTTATCAGATATTTTTAAACCCATAATACCAATGGAAACGTTTTCTGTGGTTGAACTAAAAGGAAGGAAAATGATGTCCAATAAACTTAGAAGAATACTCCCTATAAATCGGTCTATAATATAATAAAATCTCAAGGAATAAATTAAAGATTCTCTAAAGTAAATGTGGGTGAAAAAATTAAAAGTTTACAACCACTCCTTGAAATTATTTTTCAAAAAAAAAAATCTCAAGTTTAAAAGCAAAGAATAGATAGATGTATAATATATCGGCCTGAAAACAAAAATGCCTGCAAGAAAAAAAATGGAAATAATGATGAATGCAAACGCATCGCTTTTGATTTATAAGGGCCTTAATATTCGGGTTGTTGCCCAAAACCCTTATTAAAAACCTGAATTGATATGCATCAACTTAAACATTAAAATAACATTTCTCACTTTCCACAAAAAAAAATTTTATATTCCTAAAATCTGGTCCAATAATACATATATCAATTGTAATGTATTCCAATATTTTATATATATATATCTGCTAACCCAGATCATAAATTTATCTCATATATGTCGGCCATAGTAAATAAAAATGAATAGGATTTGATAAATCGGTAAAAATAATTTGATAAAAAATAGCTTTAAAAAATACAAAATCAAGTGAATTGATGGATTTTCTGTTTACAAATACAAATTTAGATGATAACTGATTATTTTTTATTAAAAATAATCA
>LSSL01000787.1:33771-51650 GCA_001953115.1 Smittium mucronatum | reverse complement strand
AATAGTGAATAGTGAATAGTGAATAGTGAATAGTGAATAGTGAATAGTGAATAGTGAATAGTGAATAGTGAATAGTGAATAGTGAATAGTGAATAGTGAATAGTGAATAGTGAATATTGAATAGTGAATAGTGAATAGAAAAATTGGAGTAGTATCTTGAAATGAATAGAAGTAAAAAAAAAATTAACTCGTATGAAATGAACTATTTTAATGCATAAAAAAAATAGAGAAAAAGTATTTCTGGTGGATATAACATTAAAATAGAGCCTTGGATTTAAAAAATGCAGCAAAAATAATAAATATTTGTTTTTTAGAGATAATAAAAATATTTATTATTTTAATGTTTTTTTTATTTGCCTAATAAATATAATAATTAAAATGAGAAGTACAAATCCGCCAAAAAAAAAATTGAAGAGCAAGCTGGATCTTGTTTTAGTAATCATGAGAAAAATTAGAAATCTTTAACAAAAAAAAAATAAAAAATCAAATTTTGAAATTGAGACTTTGGCATAAGATAATATGAGCTTAGGGTTAGCTATGATTTATAATTGGTAGCAGAAAAGATAAACACAGATAATAGTGTGATTTGAAAATATAATGATTTTTTTCGATCTTTAATCCTCAAATGTATAATGAAAATCAAAGAAATACATGGCGAAAAAAATAATCATAAGTAAAAATTTATCAACATAAATCAAAGCTTAATAAGAACCCCCCAACTACGATTGACGGGTGGGTTGGGATTTTAAAATAAAAAATGTTAAGAATTTACATTAAAAAATCACAAAAAGGATAAAAACACCTAATTTATTAAATATCTGAAAATCAAATAAAAACGTTATTGAAAGAAACTAACATTAATAAAAACAAGAATAAATTGTCCATGAGAATCGTATTCCTTCTGATATTTCAGAAAAAAAGAAGTTATAAAATAATAGTGAGAGTAAGAAAGGGATATAAAGAATTCCGAAAGATCTTGCAGTCAATTACTAAAAAAAAAATTGAAAAATTATTGAAAATAAAAACTAATAAAATAAATAAAATATAAATTTTGAAATCAATTGAAAAAAATAGATGACTAATTATTATAATCATAAAAGTTTCGAAAAACTTAAAAAAAAAATTTTAACTAAAGATTAAAATAAAAGTTATGCAAAATATTATCTCCATAACGAAATAAAAAAATTGAAAACACTTTTAAAAAAATTAATGAAATATTAGAAATATTTATAATATAATGCCTAAATAAGAAAAAGAGGGTTTCTATAAATATCAAAAAAAATATTTGGAGGCTTTTCTAATTTGGTAACACTATTCAAAATTTCTGTCAAAATTAATAGAATTCTTACAAATAAAATAAGACTGATATCATTCTTTCTGAATTCCTAAAAAACTAAAAAAAAAAGATTAAATCAAATGATATTTGATACATTTGGAGATGACGAGAATTATTATAATTTATATTTTTTAAAAAAATCGTCAAATAATCATCCTAATCTTAAAAAGAAGTTTTAATTAAGAAATCATAGAAAAATTAAAATTTTCAGCCAAAAAAGATAAATATTTAAAATAATTTCCAAAATTTAGTAAAAAATCTTATGCTTTATAATATCAAATCACTATTTAGCTGATTTTTTTTATCAGCTAGTAAAAAAAAAAAACCAAAAACCAAAAAGAAAAGATAAAAAAATTATTTAAATAAAACGTTTATTTAAATCACCCAAAATTTTCGAAATCGTTCGAAAAATTAATTGCAATATTTAATTAATTTTTCACACTCACGTAAAATGATAAAAGTAAATCGAAAACCGACATTTTAATAGAAATCTAGAAAGATCTCTATGGAATAAATTTTTGATAACAGTAATACAAGCGGTTCTATTAAAACATGAATATTATATGTTTATAAAGATATTTTCAAGGTAAATACTGTAAAATTTAATACAGAAATGTTCAAATAAACTTAATATTTGCTATCACGATTCAAAAATAGAGATATGTTGAAATTTTTAACAAAAATTCAAAAATGCAAAAGTTACTCGAAAAGTGAATAAAATCTTTTTGATAATTTACAATTAAACACAATTGAATACAAGTCGAGCCTTTACAAATTATAATATTTTTTATTGTTGACTAAAAATAAATAATTATCAATAAAGAGAAAAAAAATAAAAAAAATAAATCATGATACCTAAGTATTTATGATTAAAAACATTAGTGATGTGAGGTAAATCGATTGTAAATGATTTTTTTTAAAGATACCTAATATTTAGCGCAAACATTTCTTTATGAAAATCATACATAAAATTTATTATTATTTTTGGTTAAATAAAATAAAAAAAAACTTTTTAATAAAATATACGAGTTTAACCACAATTTTTTTTAAAAAACTAAAATTTGGACTTATTCAAAAAGTAACTGCTCTAATAATTATAGTTATAGATTAATCTCCGAAATTAAACCATCCTCTCCAAAAAATTAGAGACTAAATTTACTCATTGATTTTTTTTATAAGACCTAAACTTATTTTATTTGACTTATATATATATATATATAACATTTCCTGTATATTTGATACTCTTTTAGTCTTTTAAAAGCCAAAATTATTTCTTGAATCATATTTTGGTACATCAATTTATCAAATTGGATTTATTTCTTGATATATCCTATAAAGGAAAATATCACTGATATAATCATAGGTCGAGGAAAAAGAATAAAATCATTTTTATGAAATCGATTATAAAAGGGTTATAAAATGACTTTAATTAATCCAATTATGGATATTAGATATATTAAATCTTTAATATAATAATATTTTCGTTATTAAAATAATTTTAACTTTTCTTTATTAAAGTCTATTAAAGAAATGTGTGACTTGTGTTTGAAGTTTTAGCATAACAAATCGTTATTTACAATTTTTTTAGCCCAATATTAATTCTAAAAAACATGAAAAATATCTATTTTATCGATTTAAAAATGAAAATTTGGGCTCATGGTAGCGATTAATATTTTTTTACGGGAAATTTATTTAAAATCCGTTAAAAATTTATGAAAAAATTTGAAAAAAAGTGAAAAAAATTCAAAAGATTTTACCCATCTCCCCTGTGCTGCTCTGGCCGCTCTAAACATTGAAAGTTTTGGTTCAAGGGGGCTGGTGAATCACTTAAACTCTGGAGCTTAAGTGTTTTGGGCACGTGGATGCCAATCAGAAATTTGGATGTTTCAAGCACAAATTTATGATCGGCGGTGTCATCTTGTAGCTGAATTGAATTTAACGAAAAATAAAAACGTACAATAAAAAAAATTGCCAAAATTTTTAGTGACAAAAGTATATTTCCACTTAATAAACGCAGAAATTTTTAATTACATTGATCCATCTATAATTTCGGCGATTTTGATATTTTTTGGTTATTTGAATCGAATTTTAGCTTTTTAACATTACTTTGTTAATCCAAGAATCGATGAGAACAAGAACTCAAAAAAATTTACAATTGAAACGATGATTGTATTTAAGTGAATAAGTGATATGTATAAATAAATATAAACAGATATAAAAAGTACAGATGAATAGGAAATAAAAACGGTCAGAATGTACAAAGTGATATTAGGTTGACAAATTATAGAGGTGAAAAGTCAGACTCATGTGGCTCTAACAAAGAATTATAGTCATTCCTTTGGAACCATTGTGCAACAAATTCAGATGATCGCATATATTTTCTATCAGAATATTTATCAAAGATAGCTTGGTGTTTCTTAGGATGCATCAATGTTTTAAGGATTTGCGATAAATGCACAGAAATCTCAGATTCGAAATAGCCAGAATAGAAAGCATGCTCTCTTGTCCAAGATCCTTTACTTAATAGTCTCAGTGACAAATAATGACTAATCGCAGCAAGTTTAGAAGGAGGCACATTGATAAAATGTTCGTCCATCAAAGTGACCTCCAGCAAATATTTAGATAAAGTTCTAGTAGAAATGTCATAATCATCAGCTTTAGAAATTCTTCTAAGGAAAGACATGGGCCCTGGCCATCCAAGATCAAAGTTCAACATTCTCAAGATATATCTTTCGGCCTTGGTGACCTCATCAGAAGTATAGGCATTCTCAGTCATATAAACTATTTCAGACACTGAAGGAAATTGTATTTCTTCGTATTTTGCAGCTAATAACAAACAAACTGCACCAACCAATTGGAGCTTGTGCATTTTTACAGTTTTAATCGACAAAAATCGATCGACAAAATTAATTGCTAAGAATAAAGTTTCAGGCAATAATCTAAATCTATCATGTACTTGAACCAACCAATCTACCAATATGCAACGCATAGACCAAGCCAATTCAGGCTGTCTATCCATATAGTCATTAGAAGGGATTAATCTATCCTCGAGTTCTCTCATATATAAGAATATATCATCGCTATATTCAGGAACCAGGCTAGTGTCAAATGGATCTACATCAGATTCAAATTTTTTGACTTCAGAAATTGTAATAGGAACCTCTCCTGATAGTCCAGTATGAGAAAGAGCATAGGTGATTGCATCTTGATTCTGAGTATCAACGTTTGCAATTAAATCAGAGGATGGTGAATAAAATTCTTTAAGGGAATTTTGAGCATCGATATGTTTGTAATCGTTCTCATTGATATCAATCAACAAACCTTCATCATCGACCTCCGGCTCAGTATCAACTTCATTTTCAGTTTCTGATACATTAGTTTTTTCAGAATATGAATCGACATCCATATTTTGAGAAGGTTCTGACCATTGAACATTATCGACTATGGTAGAATGGCTATCAGAAGAGCTTATTCGCAGAGAAGAAAGTTTGATGTTTGAAGAAGTTAGCTTTAGAGAGGGATCATTGTTGTTAGTGATTTCATGGCTATGGGGTCTATTTGGCTTATCATGAGGTATGACACTTGATGTGGAGGTGTTAGAACGATGATGTCCTCTATTGGCAGCTTTAAGATCAGAAGAGCTAGTGTCATTTGAGGAAATGCTATTAAGGCTTGCAGAACTGTTTGAAAATTGAGAACGTCTAGAGCTATATAGACTTGAAGGTTTAGCTATTTTTCTGGTACTTATAGAGTCAGAGCTAGCATTAAGCTTGATCGCAGCGGATTTACTTATGTCTTTAGTATCACTAAGGGCAGAAGTCTTTGAAGTGATGACACCACCAGCAATCTTCCTAACAGGTCTTGTAATTCTCTTAGAGGACAATAACTCAGATGATGAAGAATCACTAGAACCACCATTTAAGGATCTGGAGCGTGTGATTACGACACTTGGAATAGATGATGTTTGCTTTGGAATACGCACATCTTTAATAGTAGATAGGGACACTTTTGGCTATATAGAGAAAAAAAAGACACTTAATAAACACATCAAATGTAAAATGAACTAAATGAAAAATAAAGTACCAACCTTTGAAGAAATAACGCCATTATTGGATAATTGTGGTCTTGCAGACAGTTTGGACTGTGGAACAAGAGGCTTTACGAATTTTGAGTTTACAACTTGTTTAGAAAGTAAGGTGGGCTTGGTATTGAGCCTAATATCCTTTGTTGCATCCTTGATGACTTGGCTTCTAGTTTTAATAGAATTGGCGGTGGAGTTTTCATTAGATAAGGCAGTTTGCCTTCCAGTGGCACGGGGCCTTACACCAAAAGAGGAACTTTTGTTTTGAAACATGTTTACAGATAGAGTGAATTGGAAACGAATATACAAAGGGTTTAAAAATAAAGATAAGATATCTAGATTGAGTTGCAGTTGTAGATATATAAGAAAGTTGATAAAATAGATATAAAAAAGCGAGGAGGAAAGAGCAAGTATATACTTTACGTAATAATATACGGGATATAGTTGTATAACTTATAAATCTAAGAGATAGCGATAGGAATGATATGTATTGAGATACTACTTGAAACCTAGAGGGGTCAAGAATTAAGGTATTATTTATACATTTAAAAATGGTTTCTTGAAAAAAAAATCGGTCAAAGTGATATAGAGGCAGCGACTAAACTATAAACAAATAAACAAACACGACAATGTTCGCCTTGAGCCTTTTGACCAATCGAAATGGATATTTAAAAGTCAGTTGCTCGATGATGTTTATAGTAAAATATGATTGGACACCCAACAATCATTAATAGCATTTATAATAAATTATTACTTGAGCATTTTGTTGTCGTTTCATCACCTCGTCCCAACTAGGACCAGCAATCTACCCGCCTCCCCTCCTCTCCAGTTTAATTTCTTTAGGGCTCTACACCCATGCTCAGATCGCGGGATTTTATTGCAGGATGGGCCCGTCACCCATATTGACATTAACCCGCTTGGAGGCAGGTTCTTGGCCAATAGAAGTTGTTTTGCGTATTCAAAATTGACACCATTCGACACCCACCATCCCCACACCGACCAATGTCTGCTTGCATATTAGCAGTTTTGCTTTAGACACCGCTCTGCAAAAGTTGGAAGCTGCTCTCATTTAAGGTTTTGACATCTTATTTTTGACCAGTGAAAATGCGTGAAATCCAACAGCCTATGGAGACACGAGATGGACGAGCAGCGAGAGGAGATCGCACAATTATCTGAGTTTCCCCATGTTTACTTTACCCAACAAGACATTCCGGTGTGTTTTGGCAGAGCGGGTAATTAGACTTCTTTTTGTTTACTGTTTTACCCATTCAACAACACGTTCGGACATTCATTCTGCCAATTGCCCGCCTGTTATCACGCTTGGGCATTCTTTTGGCAGGTAACCCTTTTCGCATTGGCTCACAGTTAGTATCCGTAGCCGATAATCAATCACCAACATGAATCACTCACACCTAAAAACGATGCTAACACTATTCCTCGCCAGGTTGCTGTTACCTTTTTCCCCTCAGCCCCTGCCCCTTTAACCGCTCAGTCTTTATCGTCGATGTTCATTGACTGGATACTCGCTATGTAAACTTCAAAAAGAACAAATTGAAGCTCTAGCCTTCTCATTTGCCAGATTTGTTATGATATCCAAACGTTGTTGGGATCCGAAGCCGGTTTAGAGATGATTGGTCGATTGGTTTCGTGGTTTTTATTTATTTTATGGAATTTATCGAAAAGATAGTTGTAGTGATAAAAACGTTAAAAAATATTGACCAAAATAACAACCAATCTCAGCCTGGCATATTAGGACAAACATACTATTGCGGCATTCAGCCCAAATAGTTTTGTGGTAAAGTTTAATCTGCTGGCAACTATTCTGATAAATGATTACCAGCCCCCCCCCCCCACTTCTGCGGCGTTATCTAAAACCGCTTTTCAAATTTAGGAACATTGCGCACCCTCAACTAGTGTACTTATTATCTAAATCACTATAGCCAATATATCAGAACAATCTGCTACTACCTTGCATATTCTACTTCAATACCAAATTAAGGAAAGCCTAATACCCAAGGATAGATCTTTTATTGGTATATTAGGGATTTTAAAACGTATACTTGAAATGAATAAAAAAAAGTAGTTTGGATTCAAACTATAACTATAATTAGTCTTCAACGGCGGCCCCTGGCCTGTTGCAATAAATAAAGACATACTAAATCTTTATATTCTCGTCTAAAATCGACCATCTATTCCCCTACATGGGTATAAAAACATCTGAATGAATTTCGTTCTGTTGAGGACGGAACGGAATTTGACATTTATTTTTCCAACTTACTCATCCCTCAACACGGCTTTAGCGCCAGAAAGCCTAAATGAATACCAATTAAACCTATATTAGACACATTTCTCAAAATAGTGATAATAATAATAATGTTACATTGATATTTGGGATAGGGAAAGGTGATGCATAGATTTGGTTTGTTCTACAAGTTTTTCCGATTTCGCAGACAAAGATTTTACGTTGTCGAGCAGGCTTTCTAGCTGTGCATTCAAAGCCCCGTAAAGCTCCTCTCTTTGTTGGACTGATTCCCTATTCATATTAGTGTCTAACTTGGATAAATACAAAAACAAATTATTCATCAATCTGAATGAAATGTAATGATCTTTAGTTTCTTATTTGACTGGCGCAAATCTATTTTTGACCACAATTCATTTCTATGGCCTACCAGCTATCCACTCTTGTTGATATTATATTATTGGCCAAATCCATTTATTATAAATAAACTATCTATTGGCTGTTAGGGGTCTTTAAATCAGAAATATCAAAACATTTGCATCAGCTCTGCACAAATAATTAGCAAAACCATCTACTTGAATCAAATTAGTATTTCATTACATCTCCTATTTATGATCAAGAGCTTTTATTGATTACTTTCAAACTAAAACAGCTTTATACAAAATAAAGCCTCTATAGACACATTCTCTGAATTATATCAATTACTCTAATAATCTCAGAAATCAAAGTTAAATTCAAAATGTATAAAAATATTAAATTGTCATTAATGCAAAGTATAAAATTTAATGAAAATGGTTGTCCAACATTTCCTTAAACAGAGCTTTATTCTTTCGTCTTTCTTTTTCTCCAATAATCTGAATTTGGCCATATGTTTTTTGATGGGGTAATTTCGATTATGTCTCTCTCATGTTTATGTTCCTGATCTAGACCTCTCCCTGGTTCCTGTTCATTATCGCTGTTTTTTGATATGTTTACTGGTGATTTGTGGGCAGAGGTGGAGTTGGGATTAGAGTTAGTCATCAGTTTCCTAATTTCGTCAATCAACAAATGCTTCTTAATCACTGAAATATCGTAGCTCTTTTCATTTTTATGCTGAGTCTTTAAATAATGCTGCAAAGAGTACTGAAATCTCTCCACTGTAATTACCAAAAATGCAGTATAGCACGAAACTGCAATAATTACTACAAAATCAAAAAATATAATCCCTGATTTTGTTTTGGGCGAAACATCACCGTATCCTAAAAAAGTAAAATTGTCACAGCTGTTAATAAGAAAGATCTAAACATAAACTGAGTTACAACATGGAAAAAAAATTTATAAGAGCAAACGTCACCTAATGTGGAAAATGCCACAAAACAAAACCAAAGGGAATCCAAATAATCCCATTGAGATTTCTCAAGAGTGTAAAAGATGCACGAAAGGATTCCCCACAAAACAATGTTAAACACAGAAATGAACAAAAGACGTCTGTTCATTCTGGCCTTTGTCTTTTGATATATACTGATCTTACACTCCTTTTCCGGATGAGTATTTCCTGTCATAGTTCTGAATACGTTCTGCGAGTTACGCATCCACTTAGGGACTTCGAAATCTCTTCTCTTGCTTTTGGAAATACCCTTCTCCAAGTACCATCTGTAAATTTTAGATTTGATGGATTTACTTTGACGAGCTCTTAATAACATCATTTTGTACTGTTTGAATGCATTTTTATCAAATTCGTTCTTCTTTTCTTCAAGCTTTGTCAGTTGTCTATGATACCTTTCAGACATAAGCTGTATTACTACATTCCTGGTGTTTAATAGATATAAACCCAACAATACTATACCAATGAAGAACCAAATAACCAATATCAATCTAGACACTCTAGATGTAGGATAATAGTCTCCAAATCCTATTGTGGTTACTGACACAAAAGCCAAGTATAGACCTTTATAGAAAGGAAATTTCTCCAATAACATAATCAACAACCCGCCAAAACAAGCCCATGCATAAATTGCCATGATGCTAAATTGCAATAATCGCTGTGACTTTGACATACCGGACCCTTCAAATTAAATTTATGAGAAGGAAATATTTTTAATCAAAAACAAAAGTTAAATTAGCTACAATATAATACGCAAATAGTATAATTAAACATTTTAAAAATTATTTAGCCCATAAAAAAATATGATGGAGATACCTCTATTTAAAAAGTTCTTGGTTTTGATAAAATCGAATAGCAAAAGAAGAAATATCACTATTGAAGTTATAAATCCTGAAAATGAAGCATAATGGTCATTGTTTAACAGTTTTTGTGGATGCTTTAGGGATATTAATCTAGGAAAAATGGAGGCAAATACTATCCCACCAATACCTATCACGATTTAAAATTATAACATTTTTAATTTATATGATTTATTTATTATAATTTAAAAAATACCGTTAATAAGCAAAAATATCATTGCTATAATTGTGTTTGTGTAGACTCTGTATTCAATGCAACGACAAATAAAGGAGATATTGGCAATTATGACACTTAAGAATAGAATTATTCTGGCGGGAAGAAATTCTTAAAATAAAATAAAAACTTTTTTAGCTTTGAATTAAAAAGTATGTTCATTAAAATTGGGAGTGAAAATAGGGACATTAAGGGGATAAGATGGAATACCTATTTTTTCAGTCTGAAGGTCTGATTCGGGGTATTGTAACCAAGAGGTAGTAAGATACATCCCATTAATTATAAGAGAATTTGGAGTTAGTAGACCAGCCAAAGTGACTATTGATCTATAGGATTTCTTTTTATTTGAGCCAGTCTTAGAATTGAGTTTTTTTTTGCTATTGAATTCTGTGGAATCGTTTTGAGAATTGTTGGTAAAGTATTCTTTACCTATCACGATTGAATTAACATCACTTGAGTCATTTTCTTCAATCAAGGATACTCTGCTATGTTTTAGATTTTGATCTGCTAAACTTTGGCGGGAATATGAACTAGACTTTTCCAAAATTGGTAATATGCTATCAGACATTTCTGAATAAGTATTTTTTTTGGTTATGTAAAAGGAAAAGTATGCTAGAACACTGTGATTTTACGGTTAGCCTTTAAAGAGACATCGAGATCGGAATTCAACAATCCTTTGGAATCTGAAAACAGTCTAAGCAAAACACTATAATGTGATAAATTAATGCCAAAAAATTGTAAATTCATGTAAAATAACAAGAGAGGAAAGAATTGAACTTAGTCCTCGTAAACAACCAACCCCCCCCCCCCCTAGGGAAACTAACATTATACCATTCATATTAGCGACGGCTTCCCACCAAGTCAAATCAATTTTCTAAAACCCCTAGAACTAATTATTGATCTCGTAGCTGATAACTATTGGCCATTTTGGGAATATGTAAGAAAATTACGTGACAAACGCTAGCTAATATTAGCAAATTCGGCAAAAAATTCATTGTTTATTTCCTATTTAGTTGAGCAAACCTACTGAATATATGCATTATTAAATTTTAGGTAATTATCAATCTATGATTGATTAACTACATCTTGATCAATAATTAGTAATTGATGTGAATATTTGAAACCCAAAACCATTGGGCTGAAATTATTCCAACAATTGTGTTCCTCCAATATAAATAACTAGAAAGTCCAATTATGCTTTCTGCAAATCCAATCCAGTGTACTTTTTTTAGCTTTTGTTCAGAAAATTCGATTACCAACTCTAAAAAATTTCACACCCCAGGTATGAAGTTTTTGTTTTTTTTACGCTGAATTTTCAGGTATGAAGTGTTCAATCCATATCTGTATTAATGATTAATCCGAAATCCCATTATATAATTAAGCTGGGCAAATCAAATCCATCTACAATAAATTTAATTCAAACTATCAAGCTTGAGGATGAATCATATCAATAGGTTGTGATTTTATTAGTTGCAATTTTTATTTTCTTCACATTAATCACATTTTTTATCCCATTGAGCTCCAGCCACAATCTGTTAAATATCCCCCAACAAGCCTTAGTCAAATTCATTCTTGCTTACATCCTTCATCGGCTCTGTCTCAGGTCCTGCCTCTATTTTCAACACCCCTTTATGAAAAAGTCGAATAAATCTAATAATTGTTATGCGAATTATCTTTATCTTTCTAAAGGGTGACGTAACTGAAGAACTATTCCAAATTTACCTCCGAGGATTTCATCTACCTCTTGACCACTAAACTTCCTCGATTGAATCTATTTTAAAAAATACATGGTTCAATGGGATTCTTTATTTCCACTGGCTATTCTATTGTTAATCTTTTTTTGTAATAGGTAGAGCCAGTAGATGAAATGTTCTATAGGCCTTCAGTCCTAGCATCATTCTAAATCCCGTTTATATTATTTTTCCCTGTAAAAATTATAATTAATGTTTAGTTTATTTGTTTTAAAATTATTTTACATATAAATCAGTAGATTTGGGCAAATTAACTTTAAGTAAATCACTTTACTTTAAACTTAATTTTATTTTGTCATCAGGCCCTGTAATCACAAGAGCCTTTTTGGCTCCATATTTCTTCATTTTTGGCTTGAAATAACTTGATAATTTAAATTTTTGACTTCTTTCGGTCACTAAAAACATTTTGAGAACACGTTTGTGAAACTCATCAGTTTACTCCATGGTGCTGTAAAATAATTGGATAATATAAGTATATAGATACAATTATTTGATTGTAATCTAGTCATAAAGGGGTTCAAATTTGGGTTACGTTTTAGTTAATTCACACCAGAAGTATTGATATAAGCTCATTTTCCTGTTGATTTCAAAATATAATAAAAATGTTGGGATTAATCTATAATGATCAAAAAATTGATTGCGAGCTATAAATTACCAAAAACATAAGTTCTAAACTTCCCATCATTTAATAGAATTGTAGGTTTTATATAGAAATTCTCATTTAAGCAATAAATAACAAAAATCCGGTGTCGACTTAATTGTTTATTTTAAAGAAACTGAATTAAATCCCAAAAAAACTGATTTCTGGTTATAAAATGAAACTTACAGTAAACAAATTTTTATTTTCAAAGTGGATTTTGAATAATTCTTTCAGAGGTTTTAGACTGCAAAAATAAAAATCAATTATCACGTTCTAAATTAAAATTCTATAGTTAAGCGCTAGCTTTTTTTAACGGATTTATCCAAGAAAAAAATATAACCATTCAGCTCGAATAATAATGAAAGCCATAATAATTTTCTTATATGTTGCTAAAAATGTTTATATATATTATCCTGCTTATAATAAAACTTTGGAGCTCGAGGTAATTATAATTTAAAAATCAAGAGTTTTTTTCCGGATAAACTTTGTCTGTATTAAAAATTTTCGTGGCATTATTATAGAAATTATATGTAAATACTTGGAGTTTTACCCTAGAATATACCTCTTTCATAAATTTAGGATTGATTCTCATCAAATTAATTAAATTGTCGCTGAAAAAAGACTCGCATATTCTTAATTCAAAAAAAAATAGTATGAAGATAATAATATACGTTTATATTTTGGTTTTTTACACTGTTAAAATTTTTCTAGAATTTCCAAAAAAATATCGATGATATAACTATTAATATATAAATTTCGGCAAAAAAATAAATACCACTAGCTGTTTAAAATTATTCTGATTAAATATTTATTTTAAAAAATCACAAGTAGAAAATTTTGAATTCAAACTATAATAAACTTTTAAAAATAAAACTATTTTACAAAATTTTAAATTTTCTATATGCCAGATTTAAAAGCAAAATATATGTATATTCTATTAAAAAAAATATCGTTTATTTTTTTTAATCCAATTTATTATTTTATATTAAAATGTGTTTTATCAAATATGAGAAAATTTATCATAAATTTAAGTTTAAGCTGTCTTTTTTTTCTACTTATGATACAATTTAAAAAATAACTGCTTTTTTACTTGAATTTTTAAATTATAATTTATCCATAATAGAATCAATAATATTGTAATAACAAGCATTAAAGCTATTTGGTGAAATTAAATTTAAAAAGAATTTGATTTTTTATCATCAATTTTATTTCTCAATGCTTTAATAATAAATAAATATTTTCAATATTTGATAGAGATATAAAATAAAACTCGCTAATTTTTTTCAAAGAGATTTATTTGAGATATTATAGCTCATATAGTCAAAAATTAATAATTAAGAAAAAAATCTTTCACATCATTCTTTTATGAAAAATACATGTTTATGTTATACAAATTTCTAACCAGAATAGCCTAAAAATGTTATGAAATACATATATTTTAAATGGGGTACAAAAAGATTTATATTCCAGGCGTAAATTTGTTTTCGATTATTTTTTTCAGGAGCCTCAGTATAAATTATTAATGAAAAAACTCTATTTCCAAAAAATATGATTAAAACGGATACAAATTTTATCCTTTTTTTTACTCTTTGAATATTTATAATATAACTTAATTGATAAATTATTTTTTTGGGTAATGAAATTCAGAAATAAATATTTTTTCTCTAATAAAAAGTTCAAAGCCTTTGATTTTTTTTTTGAGAACTTATAATGTATATATTACAAGACTTTTTCTGTTTAAACATTATAAATTTTTTTAAATATATTTGAATTTAATGGGTTTATTTTAAACTGGTTGATTTTTTTTGATAGCGGACACCTTTTTATCAATTTTTTATTAATTTTATGATTTAAAGATATGGAACTAAGGCGAGGGATAGACTTTTACTGTATTTTCGGATTAAAATTATAAATATATATATTTAATTTTGGAAAATATTCAAATTTTAATAGCGGTGGTATGTGTTTTTTTCTTTATTCTTTTTATTGTTGATTAAATTTTATCATATCCAATGGATTAATAATTAAATAAAATCGTTTTTTGGAAATAATATCCCATATAATTTTATTAATCAAAAAAATAATCATTTTGACACTTCAAAACTCTATAATTATTAAAGCCAAAAAAAAAAAAAAAGAAGAATATTTTTTTATAATTTTTTAGTTTTGGAGTTTCATTATTACTATCTTAGGATTAGGTCGTTATATTTTTTGAATAATTTGGCTTAATGTTTAATCGCTTAACATATCGATATTTTCTCAAGTAAAATAATTCTCATACACAAAAAAAATTATTATTATTTGTATTGGGTCATTAAAAAAATTTATTTATTTATATTTTTATTCAGAATCTATTTCAAATAACTACACCTTTTCTAAGACAAATTGGAAAAAAGTACAAGTGATTTGATGATAAGTAGATTTGATTTGGAAAAATTAGTATCAATTAAAAAAAAAGTAAAAAAGATTCGAATAATAGTAATAATTAATTCGCTGAGGTGCATCCAATTATAATAAAAGTGAAGATGGTTAAAAAAATATCAAAAAATTATAAATAAAATAAATTTGAATTGAAAATTAGAAATACTGTTTTAGGAAAACTGTGAATTAGATAGAAATTTAGTGTTTTTATGACCCGAATGTCATTTCGTTGAGCTGAATCGTATCAGAAAAGGATTTTTGCGCTCGAAAAATAAATATTTCGCTCATTTCAAGAGTAACCTTCCTATGTGACTCGTTTATATTCCTTCCAATGACACTGGTTGCTCGTTAAGCTTGGAAGAATTTCTGACTTGGATCCCAGTCTTTAACCAATTTTACGTTAGCAATTTATTTATTTTTATTCCTGATTTTATGACCCACCACGCGTTCTCAATAGGATTCATCATGGAATATTTTGGACTCAAATAATATTATTTAGTTCCAGGAAAATTACTTGAAAATTTATCGATTTTCGGATGACATCTGGCATTATCGGAAACAATTAAAATTTTAGATTGTGATATATATTAAGATAGTGCTCCGATTATCAAATAGCTTAACCAAACGTTACTATCAGCCGATTTTTTTCTATTTTTTTTTATTTAAAGTTTATAAGCCCTAAATTTGACAAACCAGCAATGATATGAAAATTAGGCTCTCTGGTTTTAGGCTGTTTTACTACTGGAGCGTGTATTTTTTTGGCCTAATCGATTTCTCCTATTGAATAAATTCAAATCGCTTTCATATATAAAAACGAAAAACTTCCCTGAACCAGATAACTCGAGAATTTTAGCTACTATTCCCTTATTTTTAATTTGTATTCCATTAATTTTACTTGACTTGGTTCAATACGATTTACTCTGTTGTGAATTTTTTCAAGTTTAAATTCCTGCTTACTGTTTGAGGACAAAATAAAAAACCGTATTCTATATATAATAAATTTTTCAGCTCTTTGAGTTTTTACAAAGTATTTATCTGGATTTTAGATATAGAAAAAATCCAAATGTTCTTCAGTTAGCTTGCTGGAACCAGCTCTATTCCCCCCTCTGCTCTTTGGGTATACCTGTTGAGATTTTATCCAAACTTAGGCGGTGTATATAGGATCATTATGAGACTTTATTAATACATAAAAATAATCTCTATTTTTATAAAAAATAATTATTGCAGACGTAACCGATTGGGGATGTTTTAGATAAATACCTCTGGTATTTTGTTCTGAGGAAATATTATTTATTTAATTGATATCTATGTTTGATA
Organism: Smittium mucronatum; assembly: GCA_001953115.1. Taxonomy (NCBI): domain Eukaryota; kingdom Fungi; phylum Kickxellomycota; class Harpellomycetes; order Harpellales; family Legeriomycetaceae; genus Smittium; species Smittium mucronatum. The sequence continues at coordinate 35,428 of LSSL01000787.1, read as the reverse complement.
AATAGTTTTGGATTACATTTTACAAATAACCTTTAATAAGGATGCAGATGACTTTATTTTGAATTTGGTTGAGCTTAAAAATGAAATTATGCCCTATTATATTCTTTTAATACTAAAACCATTTCACTAAAAAATGGCCTATAATTGTAGAAACATATTATCATTTTTTGTTTTGTATTATTTTTTAATGAGAAATAAAATTATAACGCCCTTGTTTTAATTATTATTTATATTTCTTAAGTTTTGATTGTAAATAGTATTAAGTTCAATTCTTTGTTCCAGCCTTTTGAATAAAAAATATATGAGTTTTTAATTAAATTTTGTATTATATATGTGTATTTTTCAAAAAAGCCTTAATTTTTTTCAATTTAAATTTATTTTATTTATAACATTTTGCTTTTTTTGTTAAAAAATAATTTTCAATTTTATTTTAATTGGATTCATCTCCAAAAATCAATTAATATTATTCTTCAAATATATCTTAATCTTTTTTAAATTGATAATACTTTTCCTAAATTAAATCCACTCTACTTCAAATAATTTTTAATTTTTTGCAATTTGACTTAGAAAAGGTGTATAATATATTCCAATCATATTTTAATTGAAATTAAAAATTTACTTATGTTTTTTTTCCCATTGCAGTATAAACATTAAGATAATGGAAGTTTAAATTCTCACTTTAATAAATAGTTTTTTATGCCAGATTTGCATTTCAACGCCAAATATTTTCAAATGAAATTTTACAATGAATTTAGTCTATATAGCTCGAAATATCAATAAAATGAAACCATTTAAATTAAATTTAAAAATTTAAATAATATTGAAAGTAATTTTAAAATGGAAATTTATTATTGGAAGTTTATATATATATAGCCATTCAAATACTGCTGATTTTTTTTGTATTCATAAATGTATTTATTTGAGTAAAATTATAACACCTATCACGAAAATTTCATATGTACATACAGATAAATCAGGTGATTATTGTGGGAAATTCATCAAATAAAATATTGGGATATAGATAAAGGTTGGGTTATAGAAATCTGATTAATTGTATTGAAATTTGACGAATTGATCGAAATTCTGACAATTTCGGCAAAAAGCCGGCAATTCAGATTTTCCCCCGAATTATAATATGACAAATAGTATTAAAATATGACAAATTTTTTAAAAAGATTTACATTAAAACTATCAATAAGAGTGTGAATATAATCTAAAGCTTTCGGAAATGATTTTTTTAGACATTCTACATATGATCACTTTTAGAAAACATTTCCATCAAACATTAATAAAAAGAAAAGAAAACTACAATGAAAATTAAATATCTTTTACTGGTGATAAATTCTCTTCCCTTCTCTTCTCTTCTCTTTTCTTTCGATATTTAAATAAGTACTAATATATCAGTCAATATATAAGTAAGTACAATTATCCTGTAATGTTTAAGCTTTATTTTTTTAAAATAATATTTTTTATATATATATTTAATGTTAAACATCAAAATTCTGTGTTTTAGACATTTAAATCAGCAGAAATCATTTTTTCCCCATATCTGTAGGTTGAAAAATATATAATCAGGCCGCATTCGAGGAACTAAGATTGCGTTCAAAAGGATGAAAGGTAAATACCAAAATTTTCATGTGTTTATAGTACACATTCC
>LSSL01000787.1:10752-33004 GCA_001953115.1 Smittium mucronatum | reverse complement strand
CCCCCCCCCCTCGAATTATTATAAAATTTTTATCTTCAAAAATTCAATTAACATAGCCATAAATATAATTTAATTATCTAATAATACAATTCAATCTAACAAATGACTTATTTTAAATCAGCTAATACTCACATGCGCAAATTTGAATTTATTTATAAACTTTTAACGATAACCGAAATATTTAAACTAACTGCTTTTCCAAGCTTGAATTCTTCTTTACTTTCTTTGGTCTATCAGCTAATCTTTCATTTGAAAGCAGAGTTATACTCATTACATCAATCCTGTTAATCTCTGATAGAAGGTAGTATATATGATTACACTTCTTTGATTTTAGAAAATTTCTACATGAGCAATATACATCCTTCCAATTTGAGATATTTTTTTTCGAATAAACGAAAGTGTTAAATTCGAAAAAACTCATCATAGAATCAAAGCCTTCAAAATCCAATTCTACAAGTTTGGAAGATATGTTACTTAGTTCCTGTGAACTCAGTAAGTTTTTTGATGCACAAAAAATTATTATTTCAGAATTTTCTTTGATCGCTTTGTAATTGAATTCTCTTTTCGATGGGTTCACTATTTCGTTGTATTCTATATATACAAATTCTGAAGAGTAGAAGCTTTCAGAATCCAATATTATTCCCTTAGATAGATTAAGGAAATATATTATGCTGTTAATTTTATTTCTGGCAAATTTTTCTTTAATTGTCCTATTAAATCTCTCAAGGGAGTTATTATTTGATGAACCAAAAATATACGAGCCCTCAAACCAGTTTCGATTATTTTCGAAATGGTTTTTTCGTATACTTTCGATTAACTCTGAGATGAAGCTAAAATTTTTCCATTTTTCCACAAAAAGTTTTGTAGAATTTTCGAAAAGTTCGTGGTTGACTAATATCTGCATTTTACATATGTCTCCATAAATCAATTCCATAACATTATTGTTTTTCCTAATGAGATTTTTGATATTTTTGGATACATGGAACCTACAGTTGGTTCTATTTATCGTCCAAGGGAAGCATCTTAAAGCCTTAGTCATTTGTGGGGCCGAATCTGCTACAAGATTTTTAAACGATAGACTAAGATTAAAACTTCTAGCCTTACCCATTATTAAGTTAAAAACCCATTCATAATCTTTTTTATCATCTCTGCTAACTGCAGCAATAGCTATAGGAGAGAATGATTGATTTTTGTCAGCTACCCCAACTACAATCACTGGATATCCCCCCTTAATAAGTTTAAACGTAGAATCAACATGAAGATTTATGGCAAATTAAAGCCTGTGAATCATTTTTCTTGATGTTATCATGAACTTTATATCTCCAGGTTATAAAGAGAAACCGGCTACATACACTCCATCATCTCCTGCTGTGCTGTTTATTCTGAAAATTGAGCTTTTTAATAGTTGAGTTGTTTTGTTAACTTTATTTTTAAACTTTGAATTATTTTTTATTCTTACAGAGTAAATTTTTTTCATATCTAATATTACCCCTTCAGATTCAAGCTTCAATTTTATCTGATATGGGCTGAAATCTTCTTCAGTATATTTGACAATTTTTTTTAAACCATATTTGAAACAGAATCAGGACAAGTTGTTGAGTGAGGTGTAGAGATATAAATTTTATTTTTATTATTATTTTCGTGGTAATCTTCGATTCTCAAGTCCCCTCCACAGCCATTGAAAATTTTGTTTACACAATAGTAAACGGTACTTCTGTACTTTTTATAAAGTTTTGAGTATAAAATCCTCATATTTTTCATTCTTTTATCGGTTTCTGAGGGGTCAACTTGAAACCAATTTTTTCTAGATTTATATATTTTATAATAGATAATGGATTAAATTCTTTTTAAAAAAATGATGAGAAAATTGGTGCTTATATACTATTGGAAAATTTATATCTAGTAATTCATATAAAATTAGCTTTTTCATCACATCTGAGTTCTAAAAAATCTACCAGCGCCTTTCATTTAATTTTAAACCTAGATTAAACATTTTTTTTAGTACTTTAGAATTGTTTTGAATTAAAATTATATTAGAAGTCTTAAAAAAATAAGAGAAAGCTGTAAACAAAAACAGCGAATGTTACGCGAAAAATTTGTATTAGTTTCATGTTAGATTATTAAACAAATCTCCAGATTATTATGCAGGGGTTTATCAAAAATATCACCATTTTAAACAAATAGTCATAAACCCTAACAATTTATCAGATTCTCTAACAATTTGCCATATTTATATAATACAATCATAGATAAATAGTGATGGTTTTCTATCTCTATTAAATAGATTTTTCTGTTAAAAATTCCTGTCTTAGACTGAAAACATAAATATTGGAACAAAAAAAAATAAGCTATTTTAAATTAGATAGTTAAAAATTTAAAAAATTTAACGCAGCTTTGAAGTATATTTTAGTGGTATTTTATAATCAGAAAAGTTATTATATAGATATAATTTTTATTCTAATTCATACAGATATTAGCCAATATATTTTTTCTATCTTACAGATTTTTCTTTGATTTGTTTGATTTAAATGCATATCGTTTATTATTTCTTATAACACTCTTATTATGTCAACGAGGAAAAAATTTGTGAGTTGATTAAATTATAAATGTGCTGAAAAAAAAATTTAATATAATTTTCCCTTTAAATGTAATATAAGAAATTATTATAAGTTTAAATATATAAATTTTTAAATATTAATATCAAAGGTATTGGCTATAGCAAAATTTACCACAAAAAAACTTTATTTCTTGAACGTATTATCCTTCTTGGACATGAATTAAATGAAGTAAATAAATTATAGAATCCAAAATATCTTTTATTGTAAATAGATAATAAATTATATAGTTATTTTTTTAAAATATAGGCTAAATATGCTATTCAAGTCAACATACAATAAAATTTCTAAATATCCTCAACTATTTTTTATATTGATTATTTTGATATGTTTTTTAATTTAAACATAAATTATAATTAAATAAACAAATTATAATTGAATAAAGATATAAAACATTATTAAAAGCATTTTTATTCCAAAATTTTTATTTTTATTTTTTGAATTTTAATACCGTTTTTTTTTTTCAATTCCTGAATGTAAGATAGTTTAAAAATTCTCATTTTTTCAAACTTTAAACAATATTTAAATTAGAGCAATATATTTAATTTTATTGAATTATATAAGTAAAAAGTTAATATAAACCTAATTTTTTCGGGATTTTTGTGATATTTATACGGAAATATATGTTTTTTCATAATAACCTAAAATTTGTTTTATAAAATTAAAAAAGAGAGTATATACTTAGTTTTTTTATAGTAAAAAAAACGAAAAATCATATTTTCATTAAAAATTAGTACTTATTATTTTTGAATTGATAAAATGGTGATTTTTTTTAACCAGTATTTAAATTTATTATTTTTAACTTAGCTTAAAAACATTAGAATCGTATTTTGAAAAATCACAATGGTAAAAATATGGCTTATTATTAATTCTTATAAAAAATTAATATTGTAATTAAAAATTGCGACATAAGTTGAATCCCAAATTTATTCAGACCATATATGAATTTTAAATATTGTTTAGATATTTTATCATATAATTGAAAATCTTTTTTAAGCTTTTTTTATGTAGAATATTATAATACTCAAACTAATTAAATGATAATATATATTGCAAAAATTGATGGAAAAGGATTCAAATAATTAAAAATAACCCCTATTATCAACTAAAATTCTAAATATTTCAATAATTTAAAATTTTATCGAAAATTTAGTGTTTTTATAAATCAATTATTTGAGTATATTTTATTTTAAATATAAAAATAAGTCTTATTTAAAACTGTAAAAGACGCTATGGATATTTTTCAATCTTTTATATTTTTAGATGATACATACAAATACGTTTATTAATCTAAGATCAAAATTAATGATTTTACTCTTTAAGATATATCTAGAGAAAGCATCTAAATTATTCAGTGGAAAATGATCATAAAAATAGGTGTCTAAACCATTAGAGACCTATTTGGAATATCTAAATTCTGGCACACTGCTTGAACATAGATTATATTAAGAGCATGATCAATTAATTTTTTTCTGCCAAAACAAATTAATGATTAATGTGCTAAATTTTCAAGCAAATAGGTTGTTTTTTGACCAATTTACAAGCGTTTCATCGGTCAGTATTACCATTGCTTATTTGTTAAAATGATTATTACTCGTCAAAAATATACGCAATTTTTTGTCTATTGGCCATTAAATTCAGACGTTTAAACCTCGTTTGTGTTTTAGCACTTTTTTAAATAAAGAATTATATTGATGAAAATTATAGTGATATCTTTAAACTATACTATATTACTGAATGTTTTTATTTTCATTATTAATTTTTTTATTCAAATGGCCATTTTTTGTATTTAAATCATCTAATAAAAGCATATCATTTAGCTTGATTAATCGAGTTTGAATAATCAATTGATCTTTAGTTGAAGGAAAAAACGATTAATCGAAACATGTCCTAACTATATGCTCTTCCATAATAATGAAGCCCAAAGTTTAACGGACTCCAATAAAATACATATCAAAATTTTCTGAGTTTTACAGTATTATTCAATATTTTACTTATTCCAAAATAATCGGGCTATATCGGCGGGTTATAAAACTTGTTAAATTTCTGTTCATTTGTTAGAGTTTAAATATAAACTTTATGTATCCTAATTCATACAGAATATTTGAGGAAATTTCGGGTGAGGGTAACTAATGGTATATATGAATACATTTTTGCTTATTAATAAAGATAGTAGGCTGTAAAATTTTTATATTGGTATTGGATACATCTATACTCTCTATTAAGTGAAATTATATATATATATATATATATGTTTTTTATTTATAATTATTGCCTATTTAATTTGATAATATAATTCCATAATGTATTAAAAAAATACTATTATTATTTTACCTATTAATAGATCCATAAATTAATAGTTATCTGTTCTTTAAACCAGAAAATGTATTAATTTGGGCAAAATCACAAAAAATAAATATAAAATTAATATTTTAATAGCATTTACACATTAATAATAATATAAAATTTAATAAGTTTTATCAGAGAAAATCTAAAGGAGACCAGATATTTTAATATATTTTAACAGATTTTTTTTAATACTGAATCAATAAATACATAAATTCAATTGGGATTTCAAGCACAGGAGAGAAGATTTGGTCTTGGAATTTTTCGCACATTTTATTTACTTTTTTTCAATTACATTTATCTCAAATTTAATTTATTACAATAATAATGATAAATTTCCATTGATAAAACCGTTTCTTTTCGAAATTCAAACTATAATTATTAATTTTTATTTTAACTGTTGATATATTGTTTTTTTAATTATTTTTTTTGCAGTTATAAATCAATCCTTTCATTAATATTTAGTTAATATTTAAAAAAAAAATTCAATAATAAATTATATTATAATATTATAATATTACGATTTATAAAAAAAAAATTATATAAAAATAAGAATATTTTAATTTCATTTATTATTAAAAATGATAAAAATGATTTAATTTGCGATTTCAATTAGTAGAAATAATTTATATTTGTTATAAAAAGTTATACAATTCTCAATTTTCTAAATGAAAAGTCTAAATTTTTTAGATCTTAACATCCAATTATAAAAAGTCAACATTATGCTTTATTCATAATTAAAAATACAATCCTCTCTATAAAAATTAGGAACTGGTTTTTTTACGGGTACCTTTATATTTTTAATTTTTAAGAAAGAAAAATAATACATCATATTAAAACATAACACTATACATATAGTGTTTTAAGTATACAATGACAATAATAATTATAATTTAATTAGAAGTAATTTCCAATTTTTTTAGAGCGATCCATTCTTAGCGAGAAAAGCTCTATATTCGAGAAAGTTTTTTTTAGAAAATTATTTCGAATAATAGACCAGTATAATTCAAATTTAATTTTAACTCTAAATGATGCATAATTTTTTAAAACTGAAACAATGGAGAATTTCGTGCAACTAGAAGTAAAAAATAATTATGCTTATTTAGTTATTTATCTAATAAAAATATCCAAGTTGCTAATAGAAAAATTCCATCTAATTTTTTTAGAATTAATCATAACCCATAGGGACTCGATTAATTCATATTATATGATAATAGGAGAAATAATAAGTTTTAAAATATTATTGTGCAAAACTAATCTGAATTATAAATAAATAAAATAAAGTGAAATATTGAACTAAAGAGATTTTTTTGTTTAGAATGTGAATTAAGTTTTAGGGATATCCGTATCATATTTCAGCAAAGGCAAAGGCAAATGAAAAAGTGGGTGGGACTTATTTTTTCCCATATTATCTTATAGTATGGATTAATCAAGCCCTTTAGGGTGATAATTAATTCGCACATTATACATCAGATAGGAAACATAATAAGTTAATTCAAATTATAAAATCAACTCTGCTAAGTTTTTTGTATGATTTATTGTGGGTAGATAGTGGGTATCAAATACCGAATAGTTTGATAAAAATTAGAAGAAAAATATCCATTCTGTGAATAAAAAAGATCTTGTTGCCAGCATTGACCCGATTGCTCTAACCTTTGATATTGGTGCGCCCAGGTCGTGATTAATTAGCACAAAATAGTGTTTATTTATATAGTAATTCTATCAACAGAAATAGACTTTACTCTTTTGTTAATGAATCTCATGAGTTTGATTAAAATACAAAGTTTTTTTTTTTTTGCAGAGTAGGAAAAATACATCACTTTATATTTTTTTTAAACGGTATAAACCCGTATTTGATATAATATGGGTTCAGAGTGTGCGTTTATCTGACATGACTTATATACTTGATGTTCACCTCTCTTTGAATTTAGAGAAATTGTTAATAATTATATTAACCCGCCTTCAACTCGGCTCCTGTCATCTTCTATACAATTAATGTAGCTGGATATTAGAAAATCTGTTACCGATAACAGCCTACATAGTTTAGACGCGAGATTTTTAGCTTAAAGTTCTTCGGTTGGTCCAAATTCTCTAAATTTTTGTAGAGGCAAGTTTATTTCCATATCTGATCTAATATAAGATCGTATTGAAGATTCAATCAAAGTTTTCAGAAATTATGAGAAAATAGGCTTTTTTTGATATTCCCTCCAAGTTTTTAGTCAGAGTGAGTATTGCTAATTTTTTGGCTTTTATCATTTCTGTATTTAAGTTTTCATTCTTAAATAACCAGGCTAGATAATTAATTTTTTGGGATGCAAATATTTGTGCATTTTTATCATGAGATATTTCCCTGTCTAAAAAACTCTGTTTAATGGCACTTTATCTGTATTGATTTTGTTATTTTTTTCATTAGAAAGGGTAAACTTAATTGCTTAAGTTCTAAGAACTTGGTATTTGAGGAAACTCCACTGATCCTCAAGTGATCAACTTCCTGTTTTTTTTGTTCGAAAACAGGAATTTTACGCTTTTTGGATCCTGATTTTTTGTGGTTTCTTGCATTAGAATATAATGGGATACTGAGAGAGTCATCAGATCTGGGAACCATATTTCTGATTTCTGCAATGTGGTCATTTTGATCATAGTTATCTGATCTAGTCGATACCTCTGTAAAATCTGAGATAACAGATTCTAGGGTGAGTATCCGTATCTATTTTTTAACTATTCCCATTTGAATCTAGTGCATTATAACTACAAATCTTATTTTCTTGGAAGTATATTAAGTGCTAATCCACCTCCCTGTTCTGTTTAGATGCTAACAGATCCACGCCCTGTGGATTTTAGATCGATTTAAGTGTGTAGAATGTTTCTTGAGACGATGGTAATTCTTTTTGAGCAGCCAATTTGCTTTGCTTGTCTGTTAGGTTCAATACTGACTAGACATATGTCACTTGTGACCTAGTTTTGGTTTTATGAAGGTGTGACTATACCTTTTCTGGCATCCCCAGTAGTTTTGGAGATTTAATTTCCCCAAATTTCTTCACATAAGAGAGTGTGGTTGAAGTTTCTTAGTAGTCTAACACTTATATCCCTACAACTCTCCGGATTTTGAGTGCATATAAAACTGTAAAATTTTTCTTATCGTTAGTGTACATATTCACACCCGATTGTTTTATGACTCCGAGTATTCTTGACATCCCTTTAATATACCATAGACTAAGTCGCTGAATTCCTTGAAATTTTCTATTTCTGGAGTATCTTGCAAGAAAGTGAGGCTGTTCCACGACTTCAGCTTATTCTGAGATAAACATGAATTTTAAATGGCAGGTTTCCTCACAATCACCGTCGATTTCGATGATTTTAAAATCAAAATAAAATCATTCTTGATCTCTAGGAGTCGGTGAAGAATAATGCATCATATTAGCATGGCTATAAACATTGATATGATTTTTACAATAAAACTCTCCAGACATCTCAATGTATTCTGATCAGCGTTCAAAAAATTTCTGACCTCTATTCGGAGATACTGGGCCTTTTTATAAGGGACCTTGAGTTTAATATCTCAAGTATTTATCACCATTACCAGGTGTGTAATATATTGGGAGAGGAACTTTGACAATTTATAATCATTTGACTTGAATACAAACTCTTGGAACTTGGATCATACCTAGCGCGTGATAATTATACACCCCCAAGAGGTACCCATGATTAACAAATATACAGGATAAAACAATACTTACATTAATTTCGACCTTTCACATTCCAGTATATGCTGAAAGATTCGGATAAGACCAATGAAATATGTGGTATTTCGAATGACAGAACGTGAAAATGGAAGCAGTGGTCGTTTCCTTCAAACCTGAGATATTTTCGGCACTTCTTTTACAAAAGTATAATCATTAATGCATCCTGGATGTCTAAGTATTCCAGGTAATTCTTTAGACTTATCATTCTAAAGATTGATTAAAGAGTTTAAATATTGAATTTCTGCTCTTTTAGGTGAATATAGAGCTTGCGGAGGTTTCATACTGACCGAAGACCTTTAATATTCTTCGAGATCGTAAAAATCTGACTTTAGATGACAGACACCTTTTTTTGTATCTCTTGGACATCTTGCTTCGATAGAAAGCAAGATATTTCATCTGAAAGAAGTCTTTTTTTATCCAGTCTGAGCCTTCTTTCGTAAAGATGACGACTTCAACATCTGATTTTTTGAGTTCTTGAAAAAGATTCCGAATCTTAGAAACTATTTTCAGAACCCAGCTGATGTTTTTTATCGCGGACCAAGCGGCCTTAAAAATAGATAAGTGAATTTCTATTAAGTTCCGTTTTTAGTATCTACTGAGACCGCATCTCACGGCTGCGAACCTCCCGCATAAATTTGAAATTCGGTAGAATGTCTTATTTGAGGACCTGGAATCTCGTTGGATGATGCGTTGGCCCTCTGTACTGTAAAATTGTTTCTTTGTACAAATATTTTGGAATCTTATTCTACTGGTTCTTGAGAAAGAGCTTTATTCTTTTCTTTTAACCGCTGGTTTCTATGCAATGTAGGCTCCAAAAACCTCTTGATCCATAAGCGGATTTTTTTCTAATTCTGTGATTCGGTTAGGCTTTCCTGGAAGATCTAACCCTCTATGAAGGTCATCTAACCTTTTTTTGGTAATGTTGTCTCAATTTCAGATGGGAGAGCTTTCATAGTGCTGGAAAGAAAGACATTAGATTCTTCGGAAATATTTTTTAACGAGGATCCTGAATTATACTGTGGACGTAGTATTCGATGGTATTTGTTGTTTTTTCTAACGCTAACTGTATTCAATATAAAGCTGAATCGGTTTTCTTTACTATGCTTGACGCTGAATCTTTCAGTGGGTGTGGGATTTAGTTCGTATAACTCGTCCTTGTCATGATTTATCATTCCATTATGTAATTTGATACACGTGTTGTATAAAATTGCAAATTACTGCGCAATATCCCCAAAGTCCATTTCGGGAAATAGATTCATGTTTTTATTTGTGCTTGTGATTAGGTAATTTCAACACTTGTTGTAAAAATTACTTTTGCTTCTCAAATTCCATTATCATTACTAATCGTTTGATTAGTAATCATTTATTATTTTATTCTAGAATATTCTTTATAGTATTTTTTGGTGTTTGAAAAATATTTCATAGCATTTTATAGTATTTTGATAACTTTTGAAAAAGTATATATAGTTAGAGGTTTTATTGAAAAAAGAATCTTTGGCGACAAAATATATTTACTTGATAATTATTTTAAATAAATAAATATAAAAATAAATACTTAATAATACCTAGCTGTCAGGTCCTGACAGTCCTGGAGTAAAATTTATTGCAATATTGCGTTTATATTCGGTTAATTTATATCTGAAAAAGTCTTCTTCAATCGATGCGAGTGCATTGTTTAGCTCTCGATAGGCTTTGAGGTCAATAAAAGGGATTCTTTTTTCAGCTTACGGGTATTAAGAATCGGCTTTAAGTTCCTTTTCTCTCAACAGGTGACTAAAAATTTCAGACAGTGCCCCAATTTTCTCCTGAATTAATTCAGCTTGAGCTTCAGTCTCTTTTTCCACCTTTTTTAGTTGGAGAATGGTTATTTATATATATATATATATATCTTTTTAAAAAAATGAAAACCTTATTGCTTGTAAAGTACCCTAGCGGAAAAAAAATGATGATGATATATATAAAAAAAATTACTTCACGGTATTTATCATAATTTTTTTAGTTCATTATTTCAATTTGTTTAATTGTTTTAGATTTAGGTTTATTTATTAACCAATAAGAATGTAACACTTTTTACGTTTCTTATTTAAAGTATAATAATAAATTAATAGGCAAAAAAGATTAAAAAACACAAAAAATTTACTTGATAAATTATTTTAGCCAAATATTCCCATCCCATATTATAACTAATAAAACTTAAATTTAATGTTTTTGAATGTTTAGGGCTTCCGCTAATGTTGAAAATGCAATGCATAAGGCTCCTTTCAGATTTTTTTTTCTTTATCCTTTGGATTTTTTTAAATACAAAATTTTCTACTATATAAAACAGCCTGAAGTTAAACAACTCATATTGAAATTTTTATACTTCAAGAGAATCAAATAAGTGATTAGAATTTCTGATAAGACAATTTTTGTAATATTAATGGCGCTTTTAGAAATATAAGCCTTAATTATACTATAATTATTGTCTATAACTTAACTAGGTATTTATAATAATAAATGTAAAATTCTAACTATTATTTAATTATTATTGATGATTAAATAACACATTTAAGAAATTTAATAAACTTAAGATTCTCGGATTCTCTAAAATTCAGGCTACCTATTTTTCTCTAGATTATATTCATACTATATTTTCTTATAATCCTTTTTTTTGTATTTTATTCGTATTATACCAAATAAATAGGATGAAAAATGCTAATTTTTATATGTCAAAAAAATTTAATTCGTAATTTGCTCTTTTATTTTGGATTCTTTACGATATCTAGATTTCTTTTTATATATTTTTTGACCTTTAAATTGATACCACTAAACTTATTCGTAATAAAATCAGAATTTTAAAAGATAATAAGGTCTCCATAGGTTAGAATAAACCCATAATCTATATCAGAAATTATCTTTTCATTTAAATAGATTAATATACTGTTTCTTTTCTTTAAAAGATTTTTTCTTGAATTTTTTTTGTTTATATACGATTAATCTCAGAATTATTTACAATTCAATTAGTTCATTTTTTTTTATATTGCTAAATTGGGATAACCTACTAACAAAAATGTTAGTTTATTTTTATCCCAGTTAGCATTAAAATCATCTCTTATAAGCAATTATGATATATCTAAGGAATTATATTTTTCAAAAACGCTTTCAGAAATGAGTTTCAGGTTGATTTCAAGGAAACGGATATAACATCTATTGAGCTCCGTATTTTGAGTTTTTTCAGGAACTCGGCAATTTTCAGTTTTTTCAGCTCTTAATTTTAGATATGCTTTCGAAAAAAAAAAAGATAGATCGCTTTGAAAGTAGAAATAGCTCCTTTTTCAATAGAATTTATCAAAGAGGTCCTATTTGAAGGAAAATTAATTAATTATATTCCATCAATAAGCTCAGATAAATCCTTAGAATTTACTGATATATTATTTACCAGTAAAATTACTTTGAAATAAATTTTGAGCTCTGACTAGAATTCATTATTTAAATAATCAACAATTGTAACCATGGTTATATATATTTGTAAGTACTCTACAATCCGGCTTATTTCGAAACTCATTTTTTCAGCTGTGCCAATCTTACTTTTGGTAAAAACTTTTTTATCGGGTTAAAAATATTATTATAGAGGTTAAATTAAATAAACTATAAAAAGTGGACAATTAGTTAGATTATAAGCAATAATAAAATGGTAAGAAATCTAGTTTTATCAGTATCCCAAGAGTCTTTAAGGAATAAATCGGCAGCGAAGATTTATCCTACAAACTCCACCCCTTATATTTGTTCTTTACTCGATGGTTTTTATAATTTTCTTGATACATTTTATTAATATTTTCCCCCTCTAATCACAATATAGCTTGTAAAATGTTTCATATAAAGAATATTATCTTTGTGTTTGGAAGTTTTAAGTAATAAAGATTCATAATTTCTTTAATTGCTACTGGTTTCTTAATATATAAAATCTTTATAATATAAATTAATATATTTGTAAAGAGAACACGCTTTTGATTACAAAGAAATATTTGAACTTCATATTACTTTGAGAATATCTTTTTTTCTTCAAACTATTAGATATATTCATTTTTCAAAATCAAAATATCCATAGTCTTTGGTTTTAAATTCTCCGAATAATTTTATCCCAACAGCGGCGTCACTTTACCCTTGAATAGATCAAAACTGGAAAATATCTTTTCTTCCAAAAGAAATGGGGGGGGGGGTTGGAATTATTTTCCAAAAAAACATGTATCTTAAATGTTAAATTTATATCTTAAAATTATTGAATAAGGAGATAAAATAAATAAAATATATTTACGCGGTATTTTAAATAATTTTTCTCCCTCATTTTTGTACTTAAAAGATACAGAAACTCACTAGCAGCTTTTTTATCAGCACTTGCAGGTTTTCTATTAAATTTTATATTATGCAGATTATGTAGAAGATTGAAATTTTCAAATTATCCACCGCTAGTTTAAAATATTTTTTTCCGCTTATAATGATTTTTTTTTCTTAAGGGGTTAAAAAATATAGATAACGCCTTTTAGTTAATTTTGGATTTCTTGGCAACGGTTTTATTTCTAAACTGTGCGTCTATAAATTCTTTTAAAGTTTTTTTTATTTTATAATAATTTCGTTTATGTTTTATTAACTCATTTTTCTTCTATATCCAGAAGAAATATTATCCAATTTTCTAATTTTATTAGAGTTTTAAAAAATATCTCAAATTTTTCTATTTATTCTTTTGACTTCAACTAATTTGGGTACAATAATATATCTAACAGATCATTAAGAATTTCAATTTTTTATCGATATAAAAATAGGATTTTTTTTCTTGGAATTCATTGTTTTTAAACTTTTTTTAAATGTAGATTACGGATTTATTTCTATTAAATAGTGTAAATTGTGAATTTTCAATATTTAATAGAAATAAATCCGTAATCTATATTTTCATAATATTATTGATAAATATCAGTATCATTAAAATTATTATCGATAATTAAATTAAAAATATTTTCGACAAAACAATAAAAGCGAAAAAAAAAATTCATTATATGCGAATTCAAAATTTTCGTGACTAAATATTTCTCTATTTAGAATATTTTGTTATTAACCTATCTAATAATATTCAATAATATTGTATAACTTTGCTTAAAACTTTAACTTAAGAAAAAAATAGGAATATTCATACTAAATAATTATATTTACCATTCTGAACTTATGAGCTCATAAAAAACAGATTATGGGTCTTTTTTGAACAACCGAAAATATGTTAATGCAAGATTAAAAAACTCAAAAGTCACTATCAAAAAACTTTGGAACGGTTAGTTGTCCAAAAATTTTGGAATACTCTATAGCGATACAGAAAAAAACTCGTTTTGGATTTCATTGCCTAAATTTAAGGATAAAAAGGCTTAAAAAAACATATATAAGTATGCAAGGATACAAAAAATTTAGTTTTGACGTCAATAAAAATACTTTAATTATTCTTTTTAATATATTTTCAGATTCAGAAAAATTCTTAAGCTCGAAATTGGCGGTTTATATAATTTGATTCGATTTTTTCAAAGTTGTAGATATAGATGAAGGTTTAACGATTATTAACACACTAAAAAAATTTAATTGTACAAATATCAGATTTTTCAGAGAAGATTGTATCAATTTCTATGAAATAGCAGAGGAAACAAACGATACAGAATTAAAACACAATAGACACTATTCTTACCTTTATAGAAAAAAAATATCTTCTGTAATCAATCAAAGAAAAGAAAAACAAAAAAATAGCTTTTTTGTATTAAAAATTAACTGAGATACTCTTTTTTTTTTAATAGTTGCATACCCTTTTGCATATACTGTAGAGAAAAAGGACATAAAGCTTGCTAATAAGAAAATAAGTTAAAAACTGATGAAAAAATAATCAGAACTTAAATTTCTCATAAAAATTAAATAAAAATAAATAAACTAAAAAACAAATTCATATTATTAATATTCAAAAAAAATATTTGGAAATTCAAAAATAGAGCAATTTTTAAAAACAAATCTCAAATTTTACTCTCTAGAGAGAAAAAATATGAATTCTAAAAACCAAAAAACCTAATCCCCTGAATATTTTTTAATAACTTTGAAATGAAAAAAATACTAAATCGTCATAAAATAAGTTAAAATTGATTTCAAAGTATTATAACATAAAAAATCTACTGATTCAAATCCAAAGCAATACAGTTTAGATAATTTTCAAGAAATTTTATTGAAATATAACCCAATATAATTTTATTTTAAAAATAAGAAATCAAGAAAGATTAAATAATCAGAAGCCCTTCTGTATCAATGAAAATATTAGAAACTCAAGATAATAGAATCAAAAATATATATGCTATCACCGTTGGGAAAACAATGAAATAATCAACAGATCCGAAACTGAAACAAGTAAAAAAAGGTATTAAATTATTGAAAATCAGGGGGGAATCTTTGGGAACTTCAAATGGAGTCGCTGTAGAAATCAAAATCAAAATCAAAATCAATTATTAAATAATAACTCATAAAAAAAATACTTCTATAACATATGAAAAATTAAAAAGCATATTTATTGAAATAATAGCTCACCTAAAAACTATACCGGTACAAAAGTTGAAAGAGATATTGATATAGATGTAGATTTAGATTTAGATTGTGACGAATCATATTTTGTTTATGATAAAAATATGTTTCTTTAAATTACCATACAAATATAAATAAATACTGATTAATTTATCTTCATTTAATGTTAACAGAATATCTAATAAAAATAAATTAACCCCCCCCCCATTTATCACTTAAAAAAATAAATTAAAACTGTAATATTATTAATTATGTAAGTACATATTAAGCCATATGAAAACAAAAAATGTGAAATTGAATGGGAAAGTAACTGCAAATTCAATTGACATATATAATTAATAATAATTAATAATATATTATTAAATATATCTACGGACTACCTAGATGGAATAATATCAATCAACAAAATAAAAATCCAAAAAAAAAATACTAATTAATATATACTTAACCATGGAAAGAAATTTTTAAAAAAAGACTTTATTAAAAATCTAGGATTTAATGTCTGTAAATCCGAAAATAAATTTGCAATAGAATATTTTAAAAAAGTTGAAAAAATTCTAAGAGATAAATTTAATCTTAATCCTAAAAATTTAAACTAGGGTTTGCTTAGTTTTTGGTTTTGCAAATAAGATATAATAAATATCCACTAATTTCTATTATAATACCAAAAAAAAAAATTTAAAAATTAAGGCTAGGATAGATCACATATTTATATCTTATATTATCTTCACCCTCATAATAAACCTGAAATACACAATAGTGCCTTTTTTTGAACAGTAATTAGTTGGTATAGATCTTCAATAAATTAGTACGAGCACTAAAATCAATATAATATCAGTTAAGAGCTATAAATGTTGGGCTTTATAAAGAAAATGATTTAATTAAGTTAATGTCTATTAAATTGAAAAAAATTAGCATAAACAAGGACGGTGAGAAAAAATGGGCCGAAATATAGCGAGAAATAAAAAAAACGAAAAATAACAACTTGAATAATCTTAATTCAAAATTTAAAGTTCTTATTAGAAAAGAAACAATATAATCAGAAAACCTAAAAAAATGGATTGCTGAAGCAAACTCATCAATAGTAAAAATTTAAAAAAAAAAGGAGTATGTTATTTGATAAAGAAAACGTTATTAAGTCTAGAGCTCTATGGGTCGAAGAAAACGAATTTTAATTTTAATTTTAATAAAGCATCAGGGGAAAAAATATATATATTGTATTGCTGAATATAAATGGGTAAAAATATTCTACTAAAAAAAACTAAGAAATCACAGATTTTATCTGAAAACTGGTTTCAAAAGAGTATTCATATAAAGAATCTAGATCTTGACTATTTGAAAATATTACTAAATTTATAGAAAACTACGAAAAAAATGATACATAAAGATATATTTCTATATATGAGACTCGTGCAGTGATTTGAGAAGATCTTGTAAAAAAATTACTAGATCAAGACGGGTTTAATAAAAAAAATTTAAAATTTTGGATAATTTAATAAGTCACATACATGATAGGATATATAGAAATTTAGATAAAAATCAATTAAAACGAAAATTGAGTGGATTTTTTATTGATTTGCTACAGAAAAGCGATTAATTGAGCAGAGTAAAAAATAGTTTTCATATTCTTCTTTCAAATAAATAAGAGAAATTTTTATTTAGAAATTGTTACACACATTTAAAAATTGTTTTATTAATTAGATAAATCTAAAATTTATAAAAATCTTGCAATATTTTTTTTATTTCATACTGTAAAGAGTTTCCAAACGATGTTAAAACTACTCGTTGTTTTTAGATAAAAAAATCTAATAAAAATTTGACCAAAATCATTAATATTAACATTAGAGAAACTAAATTTTGAGTGAAAATATATTTTTTGGATTAAAAAAATATATTAATTGAGCCAAAAAAAGAATATAAATCAGTGAATACTTGTCAGAAATCGTCTAAATGAGTCGAAGTTTAAATCAAGGCGATCCGATATCACCCACACAATATAATATAATAATTGATATTATATTATCTTTAATAAGAAAAAATATTCAAGGAGGTAAAAAAAAAAAAAATTTAAATTATACTGAAACATTGACGGCACTTCTATTTAGATACCTTCTTAAGAGCACCAAATTGCAGTTTTAAACATTTTATTGATTCATTTAGAGCAACAAATACAAACTTCGATAATGGTAAATCAACTGCAAAATGAATAGGGAACCCAAATTTCGTCTAAACTAAATATTCGATAACAAAAGATGACTCTGAATTCAAAATTTTGGGTTTTTTAAAAAAAAGGTGGTGTTGACATAAATATTAAGAAAAAAAATTTTAATAAAAAATTAATGGCAAAATAAACAGCTGAAAAAGCCGAAAATAGAGATAAAGGTAAATATCCCGCTAATATATACATTTTTATTATCGAAATTGTGGTTTATGCCCATATATTAAAACAAGAAAAAAACGCTTATTTATTTTCCAACATTCCTAATAAAAAATAAAGACAGTAAAAAATAAATAATAAATATTGAGACCCTCGAATTTCAAAAAAATAAATATTTTTGGGCTAACTAATATAGAAATTCAATCTTAAATATCTTCTCAAAATGTATGCCTAATATATGCAAAAACGATGAGAACCGCTGGATAGAGATGTGAAAAAACTTATTAAAGATTTATTTTGTTATTATAAAAAATAAAAAGGGTAAAGGTAACTATTAATGACTAATAAAAAACGATGGTGATAACTCAAAAAAAGAAAACCACCCTTACTTAAAAAAAAATCAATAAAAAAATGTAAAGTTTTTACGTTTATAGAAATTAATGTTAAAGAGAATGACTCTCGAGTAACTTGTTAATTTTGAGTTATATTTTATGGGATTGAAAAATAAAACAAAATTCAAAAATTCTGGGATTAAAAACTTTAAATCAAAGGCATTGAATAAGTATATATATATATTTAAAACAAATTTCCGAGGAATAGGAATAATCAACTTCATATAACAATAGAAATAAATACCAATAAAAGAATAAAAATAATACTACAACCTAAATAAACACGCATAATTTAACAGGGTTAAAGAAATAAATTGCTGAAATTTCCTCTCTCTCAAAAACATCAATTCTGGGTTGAATAACTTAATATTTTTAACTGAAAATATAGTAAAAGATCCTTTATCAAGAAAATTTATACGAATAAGATGATATTTTTTAGTTTGAAATGTTAGTAAAAAATGATGATGATTAAATAACAAACCTTGAATGGGTAAAATTCGTAATAAATTCGAATATTAAAGTATTAAGCATCCTTTAATAATAAAATGGATGAAAATTACTGTAAATAGAATGGATTTTAAAACCGGAGAATATATCTTATAATTCCAATTGTGCTACATTTTTAATTGAGATGAAGGTATTGAGCTCCTATTTTTTAGTCGAATCCAGATAAATAACTATTGGAAATCAATAAAAGTTTTTCTAAAAAAAAATCGTAAATAAAAAGCCAAATGAAATAAAATATATAGAAAATTTAAACCAACAATATAAACTCGACACATCTATGCCAAAATTTGATGCCATAAATTCCATTATTATTTGGAAAATATATCAAACCAAAAAAGAGCTTGATCTATCAAAATTCCTGACGGAATAAACAGATATATTTATAAGATGTAAAATAGACAGAGAAAACAAAATAAAACACGATTTGCATAAATAATTAGATAAAAACTGAAAATATCGGGCTATATTATTTTATTTTTTGGTTCTTTTTCTTCACCGTGTCCTGATCAGAAAAAAAGAATCTGAATTTTTTTGAAGGGAGTTTAAAAAATAGATAGCCCGTTAATAAAATTTAAATTTTTTTTAAAAAAATCTTGTTTAATAAAGTTCAACTGTATTTAATTTGGGTTTTAAACAAATATATTTCATCTTCCCTATCATCTTTACTAGAATTATTTTTAAGATTTAAAACAAATTTTACTATATATATATATATAGATATTAATGATCAAAGTTTAAAATAATTTGAAAGAATTTCAATTTTTACTTCTTTTATTAATTATTAGCCACTTTGATAAACCAAAAAATTATCCTTATATACTTTTTGCATTAAATAATTTTATAAGGGGCTTATTAAAAATATTTAAATGATAGATAAAATTGTCAAAAAATACAATAAAAGGGAAAGGGAAAGGGAAGTTAAATTAATGATATATTATATCTCACTTCTATCTGTTGCTCTTTTGATCCAGCTTCACTAGTATCGATTAAAGAGAATTAATAAATGATTTTTTCAAAAATAGGTTTCAAATTTTAATTGAATCGCCATATAAGTTTATTTTAGTTTCAATTGAAATCAAATCCCTAATTCAATTTATATATATACCTCTTCTTAAAAAATAATAAGGAATAATTTTTTTATTTGCTATTATAAATGATAATTTTTTTTTTTTGTAAAATCATATCTACAAAATATTAACCTACTTTCATATATATATATATATATTAGATCAAATTAATGATATTAATTTTGACTAGTTTTTGAATTATCAGTCATTAAAATCAGTTTAATTTTTTTTTCAAAAGGTTTAAATTTATTTAATCGATTAACACTATAAATTGGTAGGCATATTATTTTTTCATTTGGATACAGCCATCATAAAATAGATCATGTGTGTTATGAGCATAAACATGTATTAAATTTTTTAATACCCCCTTTTTTTTTGCAGAATTTATTTTTAAACTTAATAAAAATGAACAAAAACCCTATTAAAAAATTTAAAAAGAAGTTTAGATTTTTCGAAAAAATATCCTAAGCAACTCCGCTAAGCCTCTTTAGCAGCTCCGTACCCACTGGATATTGGCTAAAGGTTTTAATAACCCTTGAGCTTAATTTATTATACTTTTTATATTAAATTTTGATAAGAGATGAGCTAAAAAAGTATAAGATTATGGGTATAATTTCCATTTCCTTGAATTTTTTTTTTACTTGTTTCCGAAAAACTTTCAATCTCATATCAGTAAAGAATTACAATCAGATGGTTTGATGTGCTGGTTTGGAACTTAGATTACGGAAAAAAAAATTACTTTGAGATTTGGTGAGGTTTTTGATAAAGTTCTAGATTTTTTTAAAATAAATAATCAATATTTTATTATACATATTAATTAGATTGTGTATATATCGAAAAAAACAAAAAAAAACCTAGTTTATAACATGCAACAGAGTAATCTCAAAATTTCTTGAAATAATCACTATTAAAATTCCCTTGGATTTATTTTGAACCCCCCACCCCTTTTTTTATAACTGGTTTCAAATATAAATATCCGTGCTTTGAATTTTTATTTTTTAAAAAAAGCAACTACTTTGCATAAAATTTTCGCTTTTTATACTGATTTTTTACTGTGATCTCATAAAAGAATAAATTGTTAAGATCAACTAAATTGAGTTGAATTAGGCTATTTTAAATAGGTTTAATACATTTTAAGTTAGTTTTTGACTATTTTACTGAAAAAAATGGTATTTTTTATTAAACCCAATACTATATATTTTTAACCCTTTTAGTGCTGTCGACAAAAGTAAACCATCAATTTTTCGAGAAAAAAAATCCTTTATTAGAATTTTGATTTCATAATTGGGCTAATTTATATTTTTCACATAGTATAATTAAACCAATTTTACGAATATGAACACAAAAATTTTTTTTGGTCCAGAAAAGATAAAAAAAACATTCAGACAAATAAAAAATTTAATTTTCAATCCAATAATATACCCCTTTTATATTAAATGCAATAATTTTAGTCATTTTATTATTTAATTAAACAATAAAAAAATTTATACCCACAGATAAAATACCGTATTTTTTTTTTAGATACGAAGGGATTGTTTTTAACCAAAATTATACTTTAATATACTTACAATTTGATAGGGAATATTTTTGAAATTAGTCAAAAGTTACATAAAATAGTGGAACTCTGCATAGAAAAGTCGAAACCCTGTTTAAATTGTAAAATATGACCGGAATAATCTAAATTTATGAAATATCCTTATAAAATCAATATTTTGAGGCTCTTTTGATGATTTTCAAAAGATAAAAAAAATAAAATAGGTTAAGCTTTGCTATTTTATGATTTTTTTTAGATAAATTACTATGCTTAGGAATCTTGATTTGATTATTATATACTTTTTTTTGCCCCGGTTTATTAATATTCTCTCAACTAACTAGCAAAAAAAATTCTTTATTTTTTATATATTTGATAGAAAATAATTTTAAGATAGGCGTATGTATATTTAAAATATCCTTTTTTAGCTTGATATGACTTTTTCAGAATCGCTTTAATCTGTAGGAAGAATTATAATTTTTTTCCCGTCAATATAATTATATAAAGAATAGAGCTTTATATAATAAAGTACCTCCTCTCTACATTTTCCTCAACTTAATTTTAATTTTAAAAAAATGATTTTCTTGTGACCTAAACATTTATATATTTTTTATGGGATTTTTTTTTTTTTGAAAAAAAAATCTCCTCCATCTAAATAATTAGAATATATATATTTTTTTTTAGTTTTTTATTTATAAGTTTATATTGTATTGTTTAAAGCTATAACTTAAAAAAAGATAAAATCAAATAATGGAAAAACAATTTTTAGAAAATTTTATTTATATAATATGCAATTGATTTATTAAAAACACCAAAATTCTTATTTAAGGCTCACTTGAATTTTGAAGATAATCAAATTAAAAATACCAATAAAAGTATTATAGTTTTTCTATAGAATTTTAAACTTTATAAGTGTATTTTATAAAACGAAGCCCTAAAATCTTTGTAATCAAAATCACTTATAAGAGATATAATAATCAAACTTATAAAGTATAAAATAAAAATTATGAGTCACCTTTATACCAAATAAATGATACTGGAGAACAATGATAATATAAAAGAACAATTTAATTTAAAAGCTTCGGTAAGATTGTCATTAAA